>JAPSES010111439.1:0-17697 GCA_029822895.1 Maxillicosta whitleyi | reverse complement strand
TTATAGTTGATATGTGAACGGCACCACTCAATAAAATGTAAACGATTTTTACAAATAGTTATAGTTATCGTTATCGTCCTAGGTGTGAATGGGCCTTTACATTTGTCAAACTACATAAGAATTACAGGTGAATGTTGATGTTGCAGGAGATGACAGTGTTTCCACAGAAACTCTGAAGTTTTAAAGGTCTGATACTGAAGAAGAACGGAGAAGCTGTATTTTGCCTCATTTAAAGGAGTGATATGTTGCTTTTTTAAATGGAATTATACATTCTCAAACATTTCCCTGTGCTCTACATATACTGTAAATGTTCTGCTTGGGTCTGAATTCTTCATAATTCAACTCCACAGGTCCATCTTCAACCTTATTACTTAGTAATGACACCAGAAAGGTGGTTTTCAGCGCTGGCCCTTTAAATGCGCATGAGCCACTTTAGGCTCCGCCCCCTCCAGGTTATTGGCTGTGCTGCTCTGCACCATTCAACCAACAACTGAACATTATAGGTAATCGGCTCAAAGTTTGGACATATTTTCAGTTTTTACTACAACCACAGCTGCTGATAAACAATTATCTCATACTCTGAGAAATGTTCCTCAGATGTCTTGACCTTATATGTGCAAATGTGGTGACATAACTTGTTATAGATGCAACAAATTAAGGAGGAATTAAAACAGGTTGTAGAAATTCACTCAATTTTTGCCAAAATGAACATAAAGATAACTTTGCATCATCTGAAGGGTTCAAATTCAGGGTCCAAAAATACACAAATAAATGAACCAAAGACTAATAAAAGTGGATTTAGCAAAAATATGAGCCCTTTAATTAAATATATTGGTAGGATTAATGAGTCAAAAGTCTTTCAAGTTTTTAGACCAGATGATCAGCTGTTGTTTAGGTCTTTGAGGATCCTCTTAACTACACCTAAATTTTACACACTGAACCTTAAATGCAATTTTTGGCTGAATTTAACTGAGAACTTCCTGCTTCATTTCTCGACACTGGTTATTCAGTACTCGCGTCAGTATTCTGGATGGGGATTAAATGTTTGTAATTTGTTGTTTATCTGTTTTCAGCTGTGTTTGCTGCCCACCTGTGTCACTATCGGCTGGCCATCTAAGTGCATTGGCTTAATTACAACACACTGTAAACTGTGAAAATGTTCTGCCAAGTTTATCTGGTTATATCTCCCTTGCTATCATACTACACAGGTCCAATTACAGCAGCCAGTGTGGAGAGAGGGTGTAGACTGCGCAGCGTTTCAAATGACCCGCAGCTAACTGTGTATGAAGCAGATGTACGCAGAAGATAAGGAGTGCTGGCAGATAGACGCATCCAGCTGTTTAAAGAAGAGAGAAAACTGTTGTTGTTTTATGATGACACATTCCTAATGCCAAACATCAACCGTGCGCACAAATACACACACACACACACACACAAACACACACACACACACATGCATGCTTTTCATGGATGTTTCTTCGGTGTGAGCTAATCCCCTGCCGCTGTCAGCCGTGCTTTGGTCTCTTCTGTAAAGCTTCTTACACAAGCCCCAGCTCATCCTAAGTGTGAAAATACACACTTCCAAAAAAAACACATGCACATACTCAATATTTGGGTGGAGGATCTCTTGTCAGTGTCTTTATTTACATAATGGATGATGATAGAAAATGTCAGTTTCTACCTATTACGCTGTTGTTTATCTTATTGCGTCAGTAGTCACTTTTCCATTTGGCTTACGCGCAAATCTTTACCGATATTTACTAAATGTTGAAAGAAGTAAATATCGGTAAAGATTTGTACGTAAACCAAATGGAAAAGTGACTAATGACGCAATAAGATAAATAACAACATAATAGGAAAAACCTGACGTTACCGATATTTACTAAATGTTGAAGGAAGTAAATATCGGTAAAGATTTGCGCGTAAGCCAAATGGAAAAGTGACAAATGATGCAATAAGATAAATAACAACATAATAGGAAGAAACTGACGTTACCGATATTTACTAAATGTTGAAAGAAGTAAATATAGGTAAAGATTTGTGCGTAAGCCAAATGGAAAAGTGACAAATGACGCAATAAGATAAACAACAGCATAATAGGAAGAAACTGATGTTACCGATATTTACTAAATGTTGAAAGAAGAGCGACTGCGTAGCTTAATGGTTTACGCCACTGGCTTTGGTGCGGAAGATGGCCGGTTCCAGCCTCAGGTGGGTCCTTAGGTAAGGCCCTTTACACTATACATCCCTGTACCTGTAGCCGGTCCCAACCCAGATAAATACTGAGGGTTGCGTCAGGAAGGGCATTCGACGTAAAAACCTGTGCCAAATCAACATGCGAATATAATTCGTTGTGGCGACCCCTGGTGGGAAAAGTTGAAAGAAGACAAGTGCGTAACGTCGGGTTTTGCATTAACTCACAAATGCGATGATTTGTTTATTTATTATCGCGAGATGACACGAGATATCATTCGATAAACATGGCGATGAACATAAATATGGTATTTATTTACAGATATATTTATTATTATAATATATTACCCCTCTATTTTGTATTAAATGAAAAACTCTTCTTCTTGTTGTAATGTCCGTCCACATCCAGGTTTTTTTTTTGATTCACATGACTCAACTAAAAGTTTTCATCGAAAAATAAGAGTTTTTGTCGCTTTTCCATTATGCGCAAGGTATTTTGGCGATATTTGAAGGTCAATGGAAAAGTGTCTAGTGTTTAAAGAATTCTTCTGCAGGCAGGAGCCAACATGGAGGTCTTTTACATGTTTTAGTATCAAAAATCTAGCATAGACCCGAACATTATATTCTGCAAAACATACCGCAGATAAACAAATATTATGTGAGTTACTATATTAGAGCCACTAGTATCCAGTAGGATGATCAAAACAAACACAGGCTCTTGAACTTCAATGTTTTCCATATTTGCATTTAAATAAACCAGTGTTCATGTTCTGCCTCTATTTGTCACCGCTTGTTGAAACACATCTAAAGAATATTAAATGTTCCGTTGTGATATCTCGCCCATATTGACATTTCAGGCTTATGTTTATTGTGCGCACTCAATGAGAATGCTTTACGGTGTACCTTTTAAATATATTATTAATAACATAGTTTTAATTAATTCACACTTTGATTTAATTAACACTCGGCAAATGTTCTAAATGAAACGGGAAAAAAAGAGTTCTTTTCCAAAACGCTATATATCCATTTTCAAAAATTAAGTGTTTTTATTGTCGTTCTCTGTCAATATCACTGAAATCTATGTTATAATGTTTAAATTTTTTTATGGAAATAGCAGATAACATTAACCTAGTTCCAATTTTCCTAATGCTATCTTAAAATGAGATTGTAAAAAAATAAAATAATTTTTTTTTAATTAAATGGCTTTTATAGAGCTTTTTAAGAGCTCTTCATTTCTTGATGCAATTCAAAATGGTAAGAAACAGGCTGTTAATAGGTTGCTGAATTTTGTATTATCATCTGGATAGTGTGAAATGACCCATACTATGATGTGATATTTTAGATGTATTATAGAGAAAAGATAACAGACGTATAAAGCATGAACACAAAAGGGACAATAAATAAATAAATATTAAATAAAGTAAAAAGTGCAAAAAATGTAAAATACGCTAATGCAAAGAGACATAACACATATTTCTGCAATGTCATACAATTCGTCTCTAAAGGAAGAAGCAGAAAGACCTTAATTCACGTCAGTTTTTTAAGCACAGAAACCTGTACTAAACCCCAGCGCTCATTCATCCACTCTTATGTCCCTCCTGTTTGACTAGTGCCTTAGAGGGTGTCCTGTCTTATTTTGGTGCTGCAACCAGAGTGTATATATAAGTGTGTGTGTGTGTGTGTGTGTGTGCATAAGTGTGTTTACACTCCAGCGTCAGCAGAAAAGTGACACTTTGTGCAATGTGCTTTATAATGCAGTGTGACAGGGGCTTTATTTGCTATCATATCATGCCCCCATACCGCAGTGTATTTCAAAGGCTGGAATGTCATGGATGATGATTTAGGACTGGGCAGTCTGTGTGCATGAGAGTGTGCATGAGAGTAGCCTAAAGTGGTTTCCAGCGCACACACTCACACACACATATTGCGTTTCACCCGAGTGACTGAGTGAAGACAGAGGAACTAAGGTCGATGAGGTGGAACCTTCGGCTTGTTCTATGTTTCCCTGTGGATCAATAGAGCAGCGTAACAGAGCTGCCAGGACATGTTTGGAGTACAGATGTTCGCCCTCTCAGATTTAGCAGAATTCAATGTGTGCTCACAGGAAGTGTGCGAGGGCTTGGGGCTGTCACACTGTAAAATCACTACTGTTCTAAAGGCTCATGGACTTTTTACACTCTCATGCACACTGCAACTTGAAAATCCTGCAGATGCTGTTAAAGGGATAACCTGACAATTTATGTGGTATTAGCATCAAAACAATGGATGACGTTTTATTTAAAATATTACGCTGGATGACATTGCGAACTCACAGGGATTAAAGAGGGCAAGGAACATCTTGTCGGACCTATTTAACCCTCTGACATCTGGGAGGAGATACAGGGTCCTGAGGAGTCGAACTAATGGCCTCAGAGACACTTTCTACCCCATGGGCAACTAAGCTCCTAAATAATAACCTCTATGGCATCCATGGGTAGATGTGTATATTACTTTAACATATTATTCTACTTTTTTTTTTTTTTTTGGTATCTTCATATTTTTATAGTTTTATTTATCATACTTATTGTGTTTTTATCTTGTATTGTACTAAGGTGTGGGGGAGGGGCATAGTTTTGTTGTAATAACTGTACAATAACAATAAAGGATATTCTATTTTATTCTAGTTATGTAAAATCCTAAATGAAATTTTGTTTGATACATATACAACTCTTTATTTTACTGACAACAGACGTAGCCTTGAATATCACAGAGTATCCTAAAATACTTAAATTAGCAAAAAAAAGTGACGCCAAATATCAAACAGAATTTCTTTTATTGTTATTTGATTAAAAACTACACATCAGAAGTCTGCACTGATATTGTTACTACTTTTATAGCCTGCCCACACTAACATATTTTTCTAAACAGAGGAAAATAATAATAATAATACTAATTAAAAAAAATAAATAAATAACAACAACGGATTATATATATTTTTTAGAGCTTTTCAAGTCAGCCAAAGCGCTTTACATAACTGATCTATTATTCATTCGCTCTCACATTCCCCCTCTGGTGGTGGTAAACTACGTTCAAAGCTGCCCTGGGGCAGACTGACAGAAGCATGGCTGCCAATGTGTGCCTACGGCCCCTCCGACCACCTCCGAACATTCATACGTATTCATACACCAGTGTGGGTGGCACTGGAGGGTGAAGTGTCCCACTCTACCAACTGAACCATGAACGCCCTAATATCTATATCTTGACGTTAAATCTACAAAATATTTGCCCACATCACACAAAGTGCTGGGCTTGGACAAACTGTTGTTTCTATTGGATTTTGTAAATATGTGGAATTTGTAGAAAAATCAGATTTGATGTTTCAAGTGTAACTCCATCACAGAAAACAATAATAGATATAAAATCCGTTGTGTTTTCCAAACTCACTGTTCTCTACGTCCACATGGATAAACACAAACTGGAGTTGATAGAAGGTGTTACCAGTGGACAAGAGGCACAAACGTAAAGAAAAAGGTCTCATGTGTGGAAAGGACATTGAGCAGTTTGAAGAAATGTGCAGTGAAGACGTTACCATGGAAACAGTATTTGTTTTCAGTCATTGTGATTTACTTCCAGTTGCAGTAAAACCTGTTACACAATCCCAGCAGGATAAAGTGCACTAACCTGAGCACTTGCACTGTAAAAAAGTAGCCTTTAACATTTGCCAGGCTAAAAATGTTACTGCAAATGACCCAAAATGCAACGATGTCAACAACTTATTGAATTTTCCGACTAAAAAAAAACACTGCTTTCAAATCCTTCTCTTTGGAAATAAAATACTAGTGGTGGTTACAGGGATATTCCTTCCTCAGTGGAACTAAAATAGAATAGAACAGAACAGAATCAAATAGACTAGAACAGAATATAATTGAATAGAATAGACTACAACAGAATAGAACAGAACAGAATAGAACAGCACAGAACAGACTAGAACAGAATAGAATAGAATCAACTAGAAGAGAACAGAACAGAATAGAATAAGATAGAATAGAACAGAATAGAATCAAATAGAAGAGAACAGAGTAGACTAGAACAGAATAGAATCGATTAGAAGAAAACATACAAACAGAATAGACTAGACTAGAACAAAATATAATTGAATAGAATAGAACAGAATAGAATCAAATAGAACAGAATATAATTGAATAGAATAGACTACAACAGAATAGAACACCACAGAACAGAACAGCACAGAACAGACTAGAACAGAATATAATAGAATCAAATAGAAGAGAACAGAATAGAATAGAATCAACTAGAAGAGAACAGAACAGAATAGAATCAAATAGAAGAGAACAGAGTAGACTAGAACAGAATAGAATCGATTAGAATAAAACATAATAGAATAGAACAGAATAGACTAGACTAGAACAAAATATAATAGAACAGAATAGAATCAAATAGAACAGAATAGACTAGAACAGCATATAATTGAATAGAATAGAACAAAATAGACTACAACAGAACAGAATAGAACATAATAGAATAGAGTAGAATAGAATAGTTGAATATGCTGTGGCGACCCCTGAAGGGAAAGAATATAGAATATATAAGAATAGAATAGACTCCCATTATTATTATACGTATTTACAATGGAATAATCATTTTGTCTTCTGTTACTGTAAATATATTTTTCTTTTGTTCAGACCAGCTATAGTTTTTACATGTTACCTGTTTGACAGTTTCCACTGAGACTCCAGTCTTCCTCAGAAGCATCATCTGACGTGTTTTTTTGACGTGTCATTTATCATCTGGTCGACTCGCTGGGTTCTGATTGGCCCGTCGAGCCTCCGCCGCCTTGGGTGGTCGACCTCCTGAGGAGGGAATCCCAGGTGTGCGGCAGGGTGCACCCCCCCATCGTCGAGGGTTGATGGAGTCGCTGGCCCGCTTCCTGATCCGTTTCCTCCTTTATCCAACGTTTGAGTTTGTTTCTGATATTATTATTTTGCCCGTATCCCAGTCCTTGATGTGGTTGTTCCTTCTGTGATGATCTGTGATGGCTGATTTTAGGTTCTTCTTTGTCCTTTCGAGTCCGTGTGAATCGCCCCGCTGTCTCATTTTCACATTCTTTTTGATGTTTCTTTTTTCCTTGTGTTGCGCAGCTGATAAATGACACGTCAACAGCACGTCGGATGAAGCAGGTAACATCTAAACTAAACTATATCCTGTCTGAACAAAAAAAAAAAAAAAAATTACATTGTAGTTTAACTGTTCTGTAATTGTACCGAAAATATAATAGAAGAAGAATTTTTCATTATTAAGATAACCAAGATGGACCCACAACCCATTTGGTCTTTCAACAGCCCTCAACCATAAACAAAACCCATCAGCCCCTGAGTGTTTTTGTTTGTTACTCCCACATGGAGGCAGAAAAACAGAAATGAACAGAACTAGTGTTTACATGGCTAATATTTAATACATAATGAACACATTATGAAAGGTTTGCACAACTCCTCCCGTTCCACTTGAAAATTACAGTCTTTTTGATTTATGCAGTTACGTATTTTTACTATAATTTTCAAGACATAAGAACCCTTGACGTGCGGGGGTGTCAGTCCAAATAAAAATCTGGTTAAGCTGAAATGCTGTTATGAAAACAACAATAAACAGGAAGCAAATGAGCCTTTATGATAGGTTTTAGTTTTTGAGGCATATTTTCCTCTTTTCTTTGCATTACCTCCTGTCCTCATGTCGACATCCTGGAGAACTAGTCTGAATATATTCTACTGCAGTGCTGTCAAGTTCACTTTAAATCAAAGGCTCCTTAGAGACCAGTGTGATCGCAAGTGGGCAAATTAATAAAATAACAACAACATAATAACCTTTCGAAAAAATGACACCTTCAACTTTATTTCTTCAAGTGAAATTACAGTATGAAAATGCGTGTAAAATGTGTAAAAAAAAAAAAAAAAAAAAAAAAAAGAATAACACGAACAACCTGAAATTTCTTAAGAAAAATAAGTACCATTTTAACAATATTATGTCAGTTTATTATTTACACATGCATTAAAACTTACAGATCACGGTGGATCTATAATAAAAAGGAAAGTATAGTTTATGAATGTAAACATTTTCATGTAATTTTACTTTTTCCAACAAAACAAAGACAAATACGTTATTATGATGGTATTTTACTGGTTTTGATTCACTTGAGATTGAATTGGTTTGTATGCGACTCCTGAAATAAATGATTTTGATGAAGCTTTTGACTGTTTAGGGTTTACGCCACTGGCTTTGGTGCGGAAGACTGCCGGTTCAAGACCCAGGTTGGACCCTTTGGAAAGGTCCTTTACACCAGTGGTCCCCAACCCCCCGTCTGTGGATCCATTGGTACCGGGCCGCTGGCTGCCCAACAAATAGTTAATTATTTCCGTTGTGTTTATGTATGAATATTTAATAGTAATAAAACACATTGTGTATTTAGGTAATAGAGAAAAAAAATGTGGAATTGACAGTTCTTGTTCTTTATTTATTTTTCCACATGCATTTTTTTTTTCATTTTTATAATTTATTTAAGGGGCAGAGCAGATGTTAAACAATAATCTTATGTTGTTGGCGCAGTATACAGGACTCCCCTCCCCCCACATGTCCTCACCGGGCTGCGGTAAAATTGTCAAGCGTTGACCGGGCTGCGTGGATTTACGCTATACATCCCTTTACCTGTAGCCACAAGAGGGCAGTATCTCATTGTTCTGGTCCCAAGCCCAGATAAATACAGAGGGTTGTGTCAGGAAGGACATCCAACATAAAAACCTGCCAAATCAACATAAGAATGTGTCGCTGCCCAGTCAACCCCCACTAGCGGGCAAAAATGGCCGGTATACAAATTTTTTTTTTTTTTTTTTGACTGTTAACCCTTTATCGGGTAAGTGACTATATCTGACGATTTCTTCTAACATTAAATATGAAGCTAGTCTCATGTCTCGGTGAGGTCAAGAAGCATGTTGGTTTTTTTTTTTTTTTTTTTAACACTATACAGTGATTCAGAGACGTTTTTATAGAAATTCTGAAGCTGTAAATAATCAAAATGGGTGATTTTTTTTGTCAGTTTATGAGCTTATAACAATTTAAAAAAGTGCTGCTTAGACATTTTATGGCAAGAGGAGGGAGACTGTTGTCACGGCAACTGACGAGGAGGTAGATGATGATGTCCAATAGAACACTGAGGTTGAAATTTTGAATTTCATAGTGTTTCAATGAGTGCCCTATAACGGGTTAATATCTTCGGGGGTGAAGTCACCAAATCCATCCCACGCGCCGGACCCTTTGGAAGGCCAGCCGTAGCCTGTGGGCTGAAGGTTTGACAGACGCTCCTTCAGACTCTTTCGACTTCACACCACTTCCTGTAAGCCTGTCTGATAAGGTGGATGAGGGACTTTCTTCCTTCTATCCAGTGACCTATCAGGAAAACTCCTGTAAATCTCCTGCTCCCTCTCTCTCAGTCTGTCTCTCACTGCCCTCTATCCGCCGCTGTCCTGTTATTCCATCCTCTCCATCCTAAGCAGTAAAAACCCTGCAGCTGTCAGCAGCGCTGGATTCACCCCAAAGTCCACTCTAAATCTGCTGCTTATCTCTGTGGCTCCACCTTTCAGCTCAATTTAAGAAGATTTTCTCTCTGCTGCAATTTTGTTTTAACGGCTCCTTTCCGCGTCTCATAACCTGTTTTTTTTTGTTTTTTTTCGTCTCTATTACTACATTTCTCCTTGTTCACCTGTCTCTCTTCATCATTTTTTAGGTCTTTTACAAACTCTGCTATTGTCTTCTACCTCTAACGCTGTCTTTTTTCTTTTTTTTTTCTGTGCGCCTATATTTCTGTCTGTGGAGGTGCTGAACTCTGTTTATCTCCCATCTTTCAGCCTTCCTTACTCTCTTTCTCTTTCTCATAAACATGAGACTTTCAACTGTGTCTGCCCTTTTTCCCACTTTACAGCAGTAAAACTGACAAAACGAGAGATTTATGGGCCACCATTCATTCTGTGGCCTACAGCCTCGATGCAGACATATAATACAACTCAACAATCACACATTTTAAGAGTTTAGTCGATGCTTTTATCTGGTCTGGCTAAGAATGAGTGAAAAGCTCCATTAAGTAATCAGTATCCTGCTTATTGGTAGGAACTCATTGGATACTGTGTTCTGCAGTTCTGCGCTGGGCAGTGTATGAACTTTTTAAGACACATTAATATATTTTCAACAAGATACAGAAAACAGAATGAGATATTATTTATATATATATTACGATGCTGTCTGACCCATTTGTTTCTTAATGATAGATGGACGGACGGACAGACAGGTAGACAGACAGACAGATTGATAGATACATAGACAGACAGATAGTTTACACTCTAAAAAACTTGCCATAGAACTTATTCTAAAAAGAAAAAAAAAATTATGCCAGTATTTGCATCTCTATATGTGACCTTCTTAAGTTTCATTTCATAGTTTTACACTTCACATTTAAAATGCAGATTATATCAAAGATCTGTAATGTTGATTTTTTTTTTTTTTTTTGACAGAGCAAAACATGTCACCCACACTGTCTGAAGTTCACAGCTACTAACAGCTGAGTTACTGTGGTGTGATGATCGGAACTTTTCCTACATCTAACTTTCGTCCTCAGCGACAAAACATATTACACAAACTCCTGCCATTTAAGGTGGACTAAATGAATGCTTTTAAACACACAACGGCACAGCTCTGTATTCATATCCTCTAAAAGCATCTAATTCGTACCATCTGTCAAATACACGGAGGTTGTTTTTTTTTTTTTTTCAGTGTATAGAATTTGCCTTGTTTGTATTTGGAAATGACTGTGCATGTACTTCACTCAATAAGAGAACAGACAGATCGAAAAGATCAAAATTCAACGGGTAAAATGTATGCAGTTTAGGAGATCTTTAAAATCTACCACTATTCTTTGGTTTTAAGAATCTTATTATTTAACCCATAAAGACCCAGTGTGATTTTTGTGGCTTTTTACCCTTGATGATCTATCACTATTATAATACTTTGGAAAATTTAAAAAAATATTTTCATTTGACATTTGTAAAATAAACCATTTTATGTCCACAGTAGTTTCTCCTGACCATGTAGTCACTCCAGTATATGTATCTCAAATGTCATTTTTTTAGGGACACCCTGTATAAACCCACTAGATAAGGCTAACTACTTAGCATGCTAGCTGACAGACCATTTAGTTTAACACTAATGCAGCTAAGTTACATCATTTATTTTAATTAAGTGCATGTAAACTTCAGGATAGAATCATGTTTAGGTCCTAGCATGAATCTTTAAACACAACTATAGCAGAGCTGCCTGTCAGAAACCAAAAAAAAAAATACATTTTACACAGTAAACTACTTCTCCAAACGTCCGACTCGATAGCTGCTGTCAATCAAAACCAGCACAGATTCAGTTTCACCTGTCAATCACAGCGGCTACTCCCTTAATTATGCAGAACTTTATGTAAATGGGTGAGTTATATATAAATTCAACCCTGTACAAATGTCACGGAGGAGGATATTAACTATAGACACTGTAAGCATTTTGGCACCAGGCTGAAAACATGTTTATTTCAGCTGTAAACTTTTAACATCAGGGAGGGTGAATGTGTGAATGAATTCAGTTCTGGAAGTTTCCTGGAAGTTGGTTTAAAATAAAGTGAGGAGCAGAAGGTGTATTCTGGTAAATACTGAATAGAATACTTTAGAACAGTCTCTGTACAAATGTAAAATCCATGCTATGACAAAGGCACATTTTAAAGTCATTATTATTGTGTAGTTATGTATCTAAAACACATAAAGATCACTGCTTTAAAGAAACTCCATAAACTTTAAAAACCCTTGTTATATCACCAACATTATCACTTTTAAGTATCTGTAAGTATCTTAATTACATTCATATTATTAGTGGAATGGGAAAGTGTGGATATTGTTACGAATTTATTCAATAGAGCTTTAATTTTGAAAAGAAAAATGCATTTTTTTAAAATCATTTACACGTGTGATGTTTGTCACTTGAAAACATGACTTTACATGATACGTTAAGAAAGTTGCAAATTGATGCAAAACTGGTGAAGCATCAGACTGTGAAAGTAGGTAAACAGACTTAAAACTGTCTCCACAATCTGTCTGGAGTCGCTAAATATGTTTCTACAGCTTTAATATCAACACACATGTAGTGATTTTTTAAATTTCTGTTTTACCTCTTAATGTTTTTCTATCTCACTTTCAAAGCTCAAGATAAAATGTGCTATTTTAGTGACGCTTTATATCGCGTAACATTACTATGACTTCCTGTCTTGTAAAATTATCTGTTACATTTACAAACATCATATGTGTAAATAATGCCACGATTAAGATTAGTATCTTTAATTACAATACACTGAAAAGTAATTTTGGGAATTATTTTTTTCTTCCTTCACTGACCACCATTAATGCTTTTCTTTCAGATTGCTCTTAACCCATAAAGACCCAGTGCTACTTTTGTGTCAGTTCCCAAAAATATTTTTCTTACAATTTTATTTAATCACTCCTTGTGTGAAGCACTTTGTAACCTGTTGTTTAATTAAAGTTTCACTTACTTACTATTTTAGTCTTTCTTAAGAGATTTATTCTCATATTACTCTCTCTATATTGCTGTTTATCAGTGAAAATCCAGTATTTTACTATATTTAATTCACTGATCATGTGGATTATCATAAAAAGCTCAAATTAAAATTAAGGATTAATAAAGTTAAGGATTTCTATCCCAAAACTAGAGAAAACTGAATAAAAAGTAACTTTTTCCAGCACAGGTATTTATGTGGGATGCCCTTCCTGACACAACCCTCTGTATCCGAGTTTGGGACCGGCACAATGAGACACTGCCCCCTTGTGGTTACAGGTATAAGGATGTGTAGCATAAAGGACCTTTCCTAAGGGTCCACCTGGGTCTGAAACTGGAAATCTGCACCAAAGCTAGTGGTGTAAAAACCACTAAACTACCCAGTCGCTCTTATTCTGCCTTAAACTACCAAGATATAAATGTAGCTTCATATTGCCCAGCCTTAACTATCTGACCTTCCACACGCTAAAAGAAAATAAAAAAATAAACCAAATAAAACACACTGCCTCAAGATCTCTTTGTAATTGTAAGAACCTCATGGTAATCCAATTATTGCTCACGGCTTCATTACATGATAGATTTTTAGTGTTGCTTGATTAAAAATCCCATTATTACCTTTTCAGCATATTGTTATTCCTGCAGCCTGGGAAGAAAAAGAACTTCTACATCTTGTTTTTAGGTTGTTCATATCGGTTTAAGTGAGTAACAGAGCTGAAATGTACAGCTGACAACCTTGATTATAGATTATTGTTGAGAATCCATGAGATTGGACTGGCTGAAAGCACAGACGGATCCCATAACAGTGATATGTTGGCTTTGCTTTTCAATGGCACAGTGAAATGCCACGGCATCCCATCATCTGTCTTTATATTAAGACTTATGGGCAGAAAGGAGAGTGCTGCAGAAAGACAGGAGTGCATATCTACATTCTATTGTTTTTTTTTTTTCCTCTGCTGTTTTTGACTCCCGCAGCTTTAAGTTCACAGAGGTTCACTACTTTGGAAGGTGTCTCGAAAACAAAATGAACCAAAAAAACAAAAACAAAAAAAAAAGGTAAAGTCACAACCACCACTGCAGGTAAGAAACCATTTCAGTGTGTTTTGGGAATTTTCAGCAATCCACACAAAAACTGTTTGAGTGGAGAGAAACAAAAACAGCTTTTCTTAAAAACACATCAACAATTTTACCGCCGAGCGCCGGCAATCGCTTTAGCCACAGTCCTTTCCCATGTTGTTTTCTTGCAATCATCCATGGTTCACTTTGAGGGACTGTACACCTCTGTATTCCACAGTTTCTGTTTTTTCTCATAATAAAAACCAAATACCGAAAACATGTCCGGTGATGTAAAAAAAAAAAAAAAAAAAAAAATGAACCCGTAAAGACCCAAATCAATCTAAAAAGTTTAACCCATAAGGACCCAGTGTGACATCGGTTCCCAAATGAATTTTTCTCTATATTTAACCGTCCTTAAGTGATTTATCTCCATTTATTGTAATATCTTCTGCATTTTGTGTTTTTTTTTTTTTTTTTTTAAATCAGTATTTTACATTTAATTTACGAATCATATAGATGTTCATAAAAGTTTGGAGTAAAGTTGAGGATTATTGTATCAAAAATAGAGAAAAGTGAAGAAAAAGTGAAAGCTATCATTAATTAAACATAAACCAAGTGATTGTTTTGAACTCCAATGTGATGCTGTGTGTAAGAAACCCCATTGACGCATGCATTTTTACCGCAAGCATTGCAGTTTTAAGCCTTTATCAGGTGGGTGACAAGTGACTATATTTGGTAATTTCCTTACACAAGACAGTAACAGCAACACTTCTAGTGAGGGCAATGAGTCAACTATCTCAGATCCAATGTGGTCTACAGGGTCTGTAAGGTCCACCTCATCAACTCCGTGGGTTTTACTGGTGAATCAATGTTGTAGAAGATGACGGTGTTTCCACGGTAACTACGGAGCATCTAAATGACTCATAATGACATATCTGATGACCATGAAAAGATGAAAAACTGTATTTTACACTAATTATCTACATGGATTAGTGGATCAACAGGGATTAAACCATTTATAACAGTAGATGATTTTGGTAGATTGTGGATATTTGGGTCTTTATGGGTTAATTACTTCTGATCCACTAAACCTATAATTATGTTGAAATAAATGGTGTAAAATGCAGTTTGTCATCTTTTCATGGTCACCAGATATGACCCATTTGGACGTTCAGAGGTTCCAGAATTACACAGAAACACTGTTATCTTCTACAAGTTTGATTCATCAGGAGTTTGATAAATGACAGTAAATGGAGACTTTTCATTTTATGTTTAGTTAATTATATTTTTGCTGAAAAAGTCACTTTTTCTTCATTTATTTTCTGATTTGGTCTAATATGCTTTGAATTTACCCTCAACTTTCATGACCGTCTACATAATCAGGGAATCAAATATAGAAAAATACATCATTTACACTGAGAAAACTTAAATATTAGTAAATTAAGTATAATTCTCTTGGTCAATTGGCAGCATTTGAAAGATTATCACATGGACTGTTAAATAAAGTAGATGATTACAAAGAGAAATGTACCTTTCCTACAGAGGTCAGTGATGTTCCCAGCTCAAGAATTTGAGCAGGACTCGGTGATAAGTAATGACAGCTGTAACCATGTTTACGCATATCTTTATTATTTTATGTTTTTTCTTGTTTGAGACTGTCCAAATGAAGTGTAAACACATTAAGGTGTGGAAATGTATATCCTGTATGGTTTATTTTTTTCTGTTTTTTTCTGTTTTTACTGTTTTTTATTTTAAAAAAAGAAAAAAGTTAATAAAGTCCAAGTCATAAAAATAAAATTAAGGCAATAAATCACTTTAACAAAGGACACAGAAAAAGTACCAGTGGGACTTTATGGGTTAAATAAGATCCACTGAGATTCATATTTACCAATAACTGGTGACGGGAGAAGAAACTAAAGCATGATATTTTGTATTTTATTGAACTGGCAGTCATTTTTATTAAAAAAAAAAAAATTATATATATATATATATAATTAAAAATAACATGAGTGTGTATGATGTAACTGAAGCTCATGGGGAAAGATGAACTAATGTGTTTTAAGTGAACAGATTATACATGATTACTGAAAACCTCTCAGTTTTTGTCTGCCTTATTATGTGAAATTTGCCCGTAGCTAAAAGAAAAAAATCATCCTGTTTGTTTTCTCCTCTTAACTCGGTTCCTTTTTGCTTTACTTTCTTCATGGCTGTTGTTAATCTCACCAACCCCCTCTCCCTCTCTGTCTAAGAGTTTGCTTCTTTGCAGAAGTTTTAGAGTGTGCAGCCTCGACAAGTTAGGCTCAGGGGTGGATAAATACAGATATTTCAACAGAAGTGCTTGGGCACTTTAAGAAAAGTAGAAAAAAAACAAAAAAAAAAAAAAACCTAACAGCCACAACAACAAAATTACATCCTGGAGCGTGCTTTTATCTGACAAATACTCCATTCATCACTGACTTCATTTCCATTAAACTGGTTTAAAGACAAAAAAAGACATAGGCGCACATACTAACACGCTAACACACGTACACACACAGTGCCTATAACCACGCTTACAGCCGGCTCATGGTAAATGTATGAAATGTAACCGTTCCATATCACAGACTCGTTCTGCTGGCAGATACATTTTGCCCCGACAGTGGCGGAGATCTCAGTGTAAATACAAATAAGAAAGGCATGAAAGTCTATTTCAGTCTTATAACTGAGTATAGAATAGAATAAAATAGAACAGCACAGAATAGAACAGAATAGAATAGTTTAGAATATAATAGACCAGCACAGAATAGAATAGAACAGAACAGAACAGAACAGAGGAGAACAGAATAGAATAGAATAGAATAGTTTAGAATATAATAGAACAGTACAGAATAGAATAGAACAGCACATAATAGAACAGCACAGAATAGAATAGAAGAGAACAGAACAGAGGAGAACAGAATAGAATAGAAGAGAACAGAATAGAACAGCACATAATGGGACAGAGGAGAATAGAACAGAATAGAACAGAACAGTAGAGAACAGAACAGAACAGAACAGAATAGAATAGAAGAGAACAGAACAGAGGAGAACAGAACCGAATAGAACAGAACAGAACAGCACAGCACAGAACAGAATAGAACAGCACACAACAGAATAGAATAGAACAGAACAGCACAGAATAGAATAAAACAGAATAGAGTTTTGAATTCATAACAAAAACCTTGCTGTCACTCTAGATGAAACTAATGAACCACACAGATTTTCACTGCACCTGATACAGAACACAAGTATACTAACAGTACCTAAAGTACATATCACAACCAATTTTTGCCTTTTTACATTGATTTTAAGAGATGAATGAATGATGAACTCTCTCTCACACATATCGACTGTAGACCACTCTGTGAATACCCCCCCCTCCTTACACAATGAATAAAAGCAGGTCCGTGTGAAGTAGATAGGACAAGGATCGGCTTTTTGCAGGACAGACAATGGCGGCTGTACTCAGCCAAAATCAATACAGAATCGCTAACCATTCACAAATGGTTAGTATCATGAATAGCTCAGCACAACTTTATCCAAAGTGGAAGCATTGAAGTTTAATCTGAGAGATTAGTGTATCTGAGCTCCGAACACAATACAATCCATCAGTCAGTCCCGGAAAGTAAACTCTTCAAACGAGTTATTGAGCAGCCACGAAAACAGATGAGCCGTTTAACATTAGCGTAGATCTGGGGAGTCAGTGTTACAATGTAAAACAGTCACGGTGGGTGAAGGTGAATGGGCTTTTATTGGCCATTCTTCTATCCTTGTTGGGGGGGGGGGGGGGGG
>JAPSES010111374.1:0-17711 GCA_029822895.1 Maxillicosta whitleyi | reverse complement strand
CACCTGGGGGGTTTGTAAGTGATATTGTCGTGCATGTTGGAATGTTAGTGACTACTGTTGTACATCTTAACATTATAAATCAACTGGCACATACTGCACCCCCACTCACTGACTGAGGTTGTGAGTGGGGGGTGGCATATTGTTCAGCACATCGTCCAAACCCCACCTGCCCCCCCGGTTGCAGATGCATTTTCAGGGGGCAGCAGGTAGTCAATGATAATGGGAGGGGCGGGGCTGATGATGCTGTTAGTTGGGAATGTTTCAAAAAAGGTCGAGAAATCCTGATGTAAACAATTATTTATTATTATTATTATTATTATTATTGTTCATTTTAGTTTAATCCTAATACATTTTTCCCCAGCTGCCAAATATGTCTTAAAACTGTACAGATAATTAAATAATGTATGTGCCCCCAAAACGCAGGATCTCTCATCAGACTATTTTCAGTTTTAAGTTCATGTTTTAGTCTTTTTCTTTCCAGCTCACTTCCTCCATTTACTGATCTGTCATCAAAATAAGTGTGACTTCCCTAAAATGTTGCAGTTCTCACAACGCTTTATTTTTTTACTTTTCTTTTTTTTTTTCTGATGTATTTGTTGGTGTTTTCTGTTTCAGAGAATGTGGTGCTGAAACCTTCGTCAATTTCCCTTCTTTTGAAAGAGATGGGAAGCTCCCTTATAACTGGTAGGAAAGACCTCTGCCTGTTTGTTCCCTTTTTTTTTGGAGAACATGACGTTAGATTTGTCCTGATAAGGCAGAATCACTGAAGCACTTCACAGTCCTGAGATCTGAATGATTGAGATTTGGACTTCCGGTCCGCCTCGGTCATCAAATCCTTAGTATGTATTTCTAAGCCTGTCCCTGCAAACGCTCTCCAAAGACCCAATCAGAGGCAGATTAGTGGCATGACTGGGATTTAGGAAACAGATTAGGGTTTGAACATGCAGTGCCTACCGACAGATTTGAACTCATCTGTGATGGTTTAAGCAGCAGGAGGCGATCATGATGCCCGCTTTGTTTGCACAG
This sequence comes from Maxillicosta whitleyi, assembly GCA_029822895.1. NCBI lineage: Eukaryota > Metazoa > Chordata > Actinopteri > Perciformes > Neosebastidae > Maxillicosta > Maxillicosta whitleyi. Next base: position 16,685 of record JAPSES010111374.1, on the reverse strand, counting down.
GCTGAAATGGCGTGTTTATCGATAATGAAATATCAGAAGTTCCCTCAGATTAAAGGGATAAAAAGCTGCTCTTGAGGATACATTTTGAAAAACAAGACACAAATATTCAATTCACCAAAACTTTCATTGTCTAATAAATGTGGCTCTAGGTCTTTCTCACATTCAATCCCACATATGATACCTATACTTAGATTTGGATATTTGTGATTAATATAACAGCTGAAAGACGGTCAGTTAAGGCAGAATCTGGGCTTCCATCTGCTGTTGTATTTTACCTTCCATCACTAAATGCACATGTGCATCAGAGTGTGTTCTTAATGTGACGGTGGAGTTGTGTTTATGCTTTGACTGTGCATGTCGGCAGACCTCGCTGGTTCATATGGTACAACAGTGTGGTTGTGAGTATGGTGTCACCAGTGATGCAGATAGGCCTAGTTTGTCCACAATTAAAAGAAATTTAAGTACAATATTTGGCTATTCCAAGCATTTATGTACCTATTAAATATTAAAAACAGCAAATTAGACAAATTAATGTTATTTATCTGGTCTTTCTTTCTTTTCATATGATCATGAATTTCATAAGAACTGTGTAGAGAGTTGAAAACTAGTTGCATGATGTGGCGTACCTCATGGCTTCATACTGGGTCATCTTCTCTTTCTACTTTCCCTGCATTCTCTTGGTTCAGTTAAGTAATAATAATTATAATAATGACAATAATGGATTAGATTTCTATAGTGCTTTTCTCGGCACCCAAATCACTTCACATTTTTGACCCATTATTCATTCACTCTCACATTCACACTCTGATGATGTTAAACTACATCTGTAGCCACAGCTGCCCTGGGGCAGGCTGACAGTAGTGTGGCTGCCAATTTATGTCTACGCCCCCTCCAACCAAGTACTTTCTAACAATATACTGTTTATTTTTCTATATAAATTATTATGGGTTTTTTTTTTGGATTTGTTAATTTTGTACTTTACTATGATGACATCAGCATCGGTATAACCCTGAATCAACTACATTGATAATGATTCTTGACCAAACGTTCACCATAGCAGTGCACTGTTTCTTTGACATTTTCATTCTTCAGTTTCAGAAGAGATTGTAGATTAAAAAAAAAAAAAAGAACAGTGAATACAGTTGTTTTGTGAAACTATCTGCATCAGTGGGGGCACGACCTGAGCAACACAAACGTTAATGAGATCATCCATCTGATCAGGTTCATCAAGGTGATGTCACACGGTCACAGTTTCCAAGTGACAAAATGTTGACTGTTTTCTGATTAGGAGCCTGCAGAGATGCTGGCTGACTGTTGCATTGTGGGACCGGTTGGGAGGGCACAGTGATGTCACAGACTCAGGCTGGGGATTGTAAAACTGAGACAGAGCGGCCATTGACATCTGGCAGCAAACAGATTCCTGTTGTCCTCCAGAAAGACAACGGGCACTTTCTGAATGGCTGCATGATGCATTAACTCTGTGTTCAGCACTAATGTGAAGCTCTAGACGCTCTTTGCCTCTTTACTAATGGAGCACCATGTTCTGTCCCTAACCTGTCGCCCCCTGGTGTCTATTTTTTTGGTTGTTGTTGTGTTTTTGTGTTTTTATTTTTATTTTTTTATCTGAACCCCCTTCAGGCGAAGAAGCCTCTTTGCCTTCCTTACCCTACTGCCATCCTGCCTTTGGACTGACTATCTTTTGGCTTTTTATATTAATCCTTGGTAAGTAAGCGACTGCGAGCCAGAAACTCTGCACTTCAGGGGCATGTCTTAACACAGCCACAGCCCACAGTATTGATCAGAGACAATGTTTTACTTTCCAAAGTGAAAAGTCATCAGGTCACTTCTGGATAATGCAATGATGGGTAAAACTGGTGTTATTCTGCATTTCTCTTATTTTTAACAAATCCAATGGGAATAAAGTATTTCATATTTAGTGAACCCCAAGGCTGATGTTTGGGTTTTTATTCTCAGTTTTATTTAGTTTTTTTGTCATTTAATAGGCAAACATATCTTATATTTTTAAGCAGATAATATGTAAATTACTTTAATTAGCACTCACTGGGTTATAGTTCTAAGACGATAATTGTATATTGTAATATAGTATATGGCATTTGATAATACTGTCTTATCCTAAAGGGTAAAAAGACCAAAAAATGGCCAAAATGTCACTGTGGTGAGCACTGTGGTGTACCTCAAGGCTTCCTATTGAGTCCTATTAATTATCTGCATTCAGCTGGTAGGATTTTGTTGGTCTGAGATGGTTATTTTCAAAAGTGATGCATGGATGAAAGTTTTTTTCAATACCTAACCTGATATTTGAGAGACCTACTGATTATATGAGGAAATAATCAGCCAGTTAAACCACTCATGAAACATTAGCTACATCTTAGGCCTTGCTATCTCACAATCTCATGTCACGGACAGTATTATTGCACAGTGATTGTACAGCTTGTATCTTTACATTAATAGATAAGATTGCTGTCATAACCTTTGAAATGGTTTTTGAAAAGTGCCACTGTGATTATTCCATATTTTTTCAGCATTAGCAATTCACAAAATGTGGATTAGTGTTCATGTCATCAATGAGCAGATTAGTTTTCTTCCAATTATTCTTAAAATTTTGAAATAATGTCTGAAACAATGCTGGAGATTTTGGTCAACTAACAACAAAAGCCTACAGTTCCAGGAACCGCAAAAAAAAAAAAAAAAAAAAAATCATAAGAGGGGAGAAAAATAATGATTTAGATTGTGGGTTATGATTGTACCTCAAAAAACATCACAGGATAATTTTGCCAGATCATCCAGCTCAACCATCAGTCAGTGTCTTAATACTTCCCTTAAATGGAATGTTATCTGAGGTTCCACAGGGCTCTATTTTAGGGCCTCAGTTTCTCCTCATAACAGGACAGTGTATGTAGGATCACTTACAAATACAGGTTATTCTAATGAAGAAACATGTCTCTCAGTGTAGGAATAACATCAGCTGTCTTCTGTGGCACAGAATCAAGCTGTGATACAAACTTGCTTGTAGATAATTGCCTACAGTCTGCATAGTTGCTGATAAAACGGACAGAGAATAACACCAGATTTTTACTTCAGCACCGAAAAGATGACTTTTTCCAAATATGCAGTTGTCACATTCTCCAGAAAACAGGAGGTTAGAAACGTTTTTTAGCCATGTTTAACTTTGTCTTGCAATGCTGTCTGTGGTTGAACTCTGATCTGTTCAAACTCCTTCGAAGTACTGAATGTTCTGTTCACTAACCTGTTGGATGTAGCATGATGCTAACTGTTGATGCTGGTGTCTGCATGCCATCTGTCTTTGTGGATTTGCACTTTAGGAGTAGACCTGCCTGTAGCTCAGTTATGATCTGTATTTAAATTGTAGATGCTGTCGTGCATGTTGTTCATTAAATATGAATTCCCTGATAATGCTGCATCAGCCTTAAAAACCCAAATGTACTCCTGGCTCACTGTTTGAATCTCAGTTTTCAGGAACTAAACAGTCAGCAGGCAGAAAGTTGGGGGTTTATGGTGCTTCAGTACAATCTGGGAACCCGTCTTTGTATGACTAGACTGTAAATATAGATGCATGAAAAAGATTAATTTAGAATATATATATATATATTAAAAGCCTGCACGTTTGACATAGAGCTGTCTGCAAGTTAATGGTATGTTTTTAGTCGAATGAGTGAGCATGATTCTGTTGTGAGAGTTCAATAAGTTTAGGTCCAAAATAAAGTTTTTATTTGTATAGAAGTCTGGAGATGCCAGTGTCAAAATGACATAAATTTAAAATTTAAATTCTCTTTTTACACTGTCAAAAGATGAAAAGTTATGGAACTAAAAATACATTTAACCTTTCATCAATATGAGACCTCAAGTGCAAACCTTTGTCTGTCCTTCACAGGACATTTACTGGAAAAAATAAAATAAGCCAAATAATATAAAAACATCATGTAGTTTAAACACATCATTTGCATTCTGACCTTTTGTTAAAAATAAAAGGTAAAAATAATATACCATATAAATAAATACTATAATATTATGAAATGAAATGTACCAGTTACAAATGCTATTCAAATAACATGATCAAAACACAGATGATATTGAATAGATTTTTATTGAATTAACAGAACATAGTTGATACAGTATAGATGCACCAATATTGACCATAAATATAGTCATAAAGTTCCATGGAGATTAATTCGGATAGACAATAGTATTCAAAAATACTGGTATCAATAGATCTGATAAATTTTGGCATCAAAATATAGTTGTTGTTTTTTTTTTGTTTTATTTTTTTGATATTTAAACATATTAGCATCAGGTATAGCTTTAAATTCGTGTCTGCAGTGAATATTATTGGTAGAATTACACAAATATGTCTTTTCCTGCTGTAGTGACTGAAATCATCTTAAAGACTTTATTCTGTATTTTATAGGAGCAAGACAGCTTTAAAGAAACGGAAGTTAACAAGGTAACACAACTAAACAACATATGTGTCAGTATGTGGGCTTCATCCATGGTTTTATGTGTGTATTTTTCTTTTCTTTCTTTTTGTGTTCATGTGTTGCATGTAACAAAGCTGCTGTGGCACTAATATGAGCCTTCAGACAGAAACATCCCAAGTGTTAAATCCAGCAGATTAAAGTGAAACTGAACTGTCTGCAGCTTGTTAAACACTGAAACAGGAGGGAACCTGAACCTGAGAGGAAGAAGGGGAAGTAAAATATGAAGAGTTCATCCTCAGTGAGGTTACATCTAACTCTGCCTGTTGGAGTTTGATATTTCCTGTGAACTAGTGGAGATGAGTCAGATACTTAATGCACCGTGCAGCATCATGTCAGGCTGAGGTTTATGAACTATGTCATAATGTTGAATTTTTGACGTGTGTCTGTCCGTTCGCAGCCCGGTGCAGTTGGACGACTTTGACGCCTACTTCAAAGAAATGAGCAAAGACTCAGCGTACAAGTTTTCTCTGCAGTTTGAGGTACAAGACTGCAGACATTAAAGGTTAAGCTTGTACGGTTCGGTGCAAATCAAGGAATATCTATATGCATCGATGGAACATGATAGTGAATAATGAGCCTGTTTACATGACCATAAAAATCCAATACCTGGGAGTAATCAGATACTTATAATAATCAGATCTGACACAGTTACTCTGGGGAGACCCACACAATGTTACCAATTCATGTCAGGAAAAATATGTAATGTGTTTTAAAAAAATCAAATGCAATAATAATATGTAAGTACATAGACATGGTAGAGTCAAACTTCCAATTATTGTCTTCCATCCAAGTTTGACTATATATTTAACATCCATTTTCTAAGATTTGTAATTGTTTTTGCACATGGGCAGATGTAAAACAACGAAATAAATAACCCAGGTGTGTTATTCTGATTTGTAATAATCAGATTACTGCTGTTGTCTAATAAATCATATCAGATGATGCTGTTTACATTATGACTTGAATAATCTCATAACTTTGGATAATGATCAGATTATTAGCGTGCATGTAAACAGGCTCGGTAATATGATTATGTTTTCGTTAATGTATCACAAAAAACAAAAGCATTGTGTTTTATTGCTTTAACATGAACCACGTCTAATCTAACAAAGTCCATAGTGTCTATGTTCTTATAGTTTATTTAGTTTCCTTCTGTGTCGGACATGTAATCTCTCCAAACATACCTGACACGTTTTCGTTTTTCGTAAACTTCCATGAAACCATCAGACAGAGAACCCAATAGCAGAGCAGTCAGATCAGGATAATTCAGTCTTTATTGTTCAGTGAACAATAAACCAAACAAACAATTAATGCACTGAGGCAAAGTTTGTCAACCAACGCAGAAGTGTTGAAGAAGGGAAGATCCAAGGGAGCGGGCGGATCCAGGGGTCGATGTGGGTCCAGGGTTTAATAAGGGGTCATCCAATGGGGAACCAGGCTGTAGGCAGAAGGCAGGTCATAGAACGGGGACATGCACGGAGTCGAAGTCCATCAGGCAGGGGGTTGAAGCCAGGAATCGGTCGAGCGGAGCGGAAGTCGAGGACAGAAGACAGGCGGGTCAAAAATCAGAACACTGGAAAACAGAGTGAGATAAAAGGTATGTGAGAGCAGGAGCGCCTCTTCATCCCAGTTCATGACTGTATGGGCTGGCGTCCTGATCGGTACCGCCTCCATAATCAAATGCCTTCAGATTATGTGTCTGATACATAAGGAAACTGAATCTACTATGAGCTGTTTCTGTCTATACAGGGGACGTTACAGTTACCTACCTTTGTGTTTATATCCCTTTCACTAAAAACCACAAATGCACAAACATTCTAACGAGGCATTTTTTTGTAGAGTCAAGTTATTCAGTAGACTGCAATCTGCAAGTTCTCCACTAGATCTCATTAAGTATTCACATTTTATACACAAAGTAGTTCCGACGATAAAACAGAAAATTGATACAAATACACAATCCATGTAAATGTCCTATAAATAGACTGTAAGTCAGTGCCCACGGTGTGTTTTCAGGAGTTGAAAAGTGTTGGGCTGGACCTTTCTCATGATGCGGCAGACCTACCAGTCAACAGACCAAAAAACCGTTACACCAACATCCTCCCCTGTAAGTCACCAAACACCATCTTACTCTAACTCAGACATTTAGTTTATGTCAGAGACTAAAATAGTTTTCTTTCAAACTCAGATGACTTCAGTCGGGTGAAGCTGATCTCAATGCACAACGATGAAGGGTCAGACTACATCAATGCCAACTACATTCCTGTGAGTACAGCTGTTCATCTGGAGATAACCTGTCAACTGTGTTGAGTTTTTATCCATTTAGTTTCACTTTTGAAAACCAGGGGAACTGAAACGCCTTTGTATTATTATTATTATTATTATTATTATTATTATTACTGTATTATCCTGAAAGAGTGTGAAGCTCAGGTAACACCTCCTCATTTGTGGTTTTGTTCCTTATTTCTTTATGATGTTCAGGGTTATAAACATGCAAAGGAGTACATCGCTACCCAGGGTCCATTGCCCGAGACCAGGAATGATTTCTGGAAGATGGTCCTGCAGCAGAAATCTCCGATAATTGTCATGCTAACACAGTGTAATGAACGGCGGAGGGTGAGTGTTTCATTTGTCTGGTGACTGAGGAGGATACGTCTTCATGTTCTATGTTGTCGTCAGGGCTCGGTCTCCTGCCTTTACTCACTTAAGCCCTATTCACTTTAGTTTGACATAGGTTCGTGGGGTCATGCAATAATTGCCAGAGATTTTAGTCCCGTTGGAATATGCTACATCAGTAATCATTATCACACGTCAGTAAAAATTACTGCGACTTTTACCTTCTGTAAAAGGGTCACACACGGTACATGTGATACTAACCCTGTGACCCCAGACCAATAGTTAATATGTGTGTAGATATTCCATCATACCCTGTTTACAAGTGGTTTTTGATGGATTGTTGAGCATGGGGGATCCTGACGAAGCACTCAGTTTTCCAGTAGGCAGTCAGACAACTCCGTGGGAAACCTCGTGTAGTCAGAATTGGCGTATGACGAACACGATTCACAGGCAAAATAAGGTTGAAGGCACTTGGAGGCACAGGAGTTCTGATTACTTTAGGTAAGATAAGCAGCGTAGCAGGGCAATGTATTTGTAATTAAATAAATGTTAGTGGCTTAATCATCCAGCTGTTGGACCATATTAATATTCTTGGCAGTAATAACAGGAAGCGCCTTTATACTCACATGACAACAGGAGGGATGGTGGTGCATGAATGGATTGACCCCTCCCACTTGTGGTAGTTTTACTGATATTTCTTGTCCTGTGTGAAGTGGCCATTAATATTAGCGACGTCCTGTGGTAAAGCGGCATTACCCCACATTTAAACTAATCCAGTCCAAACAGTCTTAATGTTACAAAAACAGTTAAAGGCTGTACTTACAGCTGGTAGTGGTGACTGGGGGGCTCAGTGGTTAACATCAGACCCAGGTGGAGCCATGGGAAAGGTCCTTTATGATAAAACTTCCCAATGTAACCACAAGAGGGTGCAAGTCCGGTTGTGTCAGGAAGGGCATCCGACGTAAATTCAAACCAATCAACATGGGAATGTGTTGCTGCCTGGTCAAAAAAACGGCTAGAATGCAAATGTTGACTTTTCTAACTGGTTGTGTTTTGGTTTCACCCCCCACAGAGGATAAAACATGTTTTATTATCTACTCTTTCATCTATCTGCACTTTTATTTTTCTAGTAATTGGGAATCTGTTTTTGCAGCTTTAAACATCTGTGTCTAACTTCTATGGGAAACCATGTGTAACAGTGTTTTGCTCCACAGGTGAAATGTGATCACTACTGGCCGTTCACAGAAGAACCAGTGATGTACGGAGAGATCAGTGTGGAGATGCTGACTGAAAACGAGTCTCCTGAATGGACCATCCGGAAGTTCAGGCTGGGATACGTGAGTTTCTCTGGTTTCTCTCTGGAGAAAATCACTACCATTTATTACTTTTTTTTTTTTTTTTATCTTACAACAGTCATATTAGTTTTATGTCTACACTTGTTTATGTTCATGTTCAATTTTTATTTCTTATGTGATTTACTTGAGGTTAAATTACATTACAGTATCCAGTACGCATAAAGCATTTTGAGCAGAATAATTTTAGTCATATTGAAGATATGCAAATGCCTTTTTTGTGTATCCATTATGCTATCTATAAGTGAACTACTGGTCAAAAGTTTTAGAACACCCCAGTTTTTCCTTTAATTTTTAAAAATTGAAATTCAAGCAGTTAAAGTCTAACGAACAGCTATTCCTGTTTTATATTGACTGTGTTACGTCTCTTGATAATTATAATTTTCTTCTATTTTCCACTTAGTGCACATTCTTTAAAACTGTTCCGACTCTAATGTCCATATATTTAGTTTTTTATGCTCCATGAACTTTAATGCTATTTCTCTTTATCGCCCCCTGCAGGCTGATGAGACTCAGGACGTTCTCCATCTGAACTACACTTCATGGCCGGATCACGGCGTCCCTACTGTCAACGCCATCGAGAGCATCCTGCAGTTTGTCCACATTGTCCGTCAACAGGCCAACAGGACCAAAGACCCCATCATAGTCCACTGCAGGTGAAAAAAGAGTCTCACACCCATATCATCTGGACATATCAGAAAAATGTTGTTTTACTTTGCTTTTAATTACATTTTCTAATATTGCAGGTTAAGAAAAATCAGTCTTCAGTGTTTTGTTTTTTGTTTTTTTTGTGATATATCACATTTATGGAGCAGGAAACAGGTCTTCCTACAGTAGCTGTTATTTCCATTTTATAGGCTCCAGTGTTCAGATGCTGTACCATCGTATGCCTACGTTTGGATCAGAGTTAATATCCCACGACTTAAAAGCTCAGATCACATAAAACAACCACTGGCTTCAAGAAGGGATTTTTTTTCAACCACCATAGGGGAGGGTGAGGGGTGTATTCTCACAACAGAATCAGACCAAACGTGTAAAAATACAGTCTTTAAACATAATATTCACTTCATCCAAACCACTACTCAGACCTACTGCAAAATTTAGTTGAATATAGTTTTTGGTTTTAACCTCCTGGAAAGTGAAGGTTTTGGCTTTTTTATATTTAATAATTGTGCTAATTGGAAACAGCATAATGCAACAGTTTTTTTTTTAGATCCTTTTTTTATTTTATGGAAAGTCCTTTGCAGTGGACAATGTTTGTTTTTTTGGATCGTTTTAATAAAGCTGTGAAACTCTTGTCCCCTACACAGAACAAAAATGCATTCCTGAGCCTTAAGAAGTTAATCCAACCCAGGGCTCTTTTTAATTAGTGCTAATGTGTAAATACTATCTTAAATACTGAACTCCTTTCAGCTGCTGAGGGGAGATTATATCACATATTTCAGTTACAACCAGAAAACATTGAGATTAAAGCAGGAAGACAGTCGCATAAAAGCCGGTTAGACAGATGATGTCATCCATTAACATCCCAACAATAAAGCTGCAGTGAGTGGTTATGATGAAGGCTTCCTGTCTGTTGTGTTGCAGCGCTGGAGTCGGCAGGACGGGAACCTTCATCGCTCTGGACCGTCTCATGCAGCACATTAGAGAACACGAGTTTGCAGACATTCTGGGGATGGTGTCTGAGATGAGATCACACCGTCTGTCTATGGTGCAGACTGAGGTGAGGTCTACACGCAGGGTGTTCGTGGTTTTAGAAAAGGGATGGGTTCAAACTCTGATGGAATGCCCAGATAAATGAACATGTGTGACATAACAGAGTAAATCTGGACAGACCACAGTATCAACAGAGTAAACGCATGAGCCTCGATGCTAAAGACACCACTACTGTTAACAGATGTTTAAATGGACAGTAAACATTTCACTGTTTCTTCATTCAAGCTTCTTCAGTCTTTTTCACTGCAGTGACTTTACATCTGTGCTTCTATGAAATCAGATGAAGTGGTGTCCTTTCCTTATCCTATAGCGTGTGATGTGACATTATTTCCATATTTTGTCGTGTGTGCAGGTTTGTAAGATAATCTGTGAAGATTCTCTTTGTGTTGGTAATTCAACTGGTTTCAATATCAGTCAGGATTTTAAGAATCCTATAAAGTGAGCCACGCCTTCACTGTTAAACAAACTTTGGGCACAGTCAAGCGGTTATGGAGGAAAATGGTTCCGATGATAATGAGTTGGTCCACATTTTAAAGTGTAATACGTGGATGGGAAGTGTATTTGTTGTACTTTGAGGCTACGAAAAACATTTCAGCCATTTTCACCAAAATCCTCATTTAAAAGATCTCAGTTACACAGGGTAAATAAAACTACACCAAATTGTTCCACATATAATAATATAATAATATTTAAAACCTATAATCATAAAGCTGGAGATATAAACCAGTACTCTCTTGGGAAAATTAAGTGTGAGACAAAAATGTAAATGTGGATGTCAAATATAGTCTTTTAAAACAATGAAAATCAATCAGCTCTCTTTTTTTAGACATGATTTGGAGACAGTAAAGTTGGTTTGGGGACAGTTTTGTATCAGCTACAAATAACAAAACAAGTCTATCTACCTCAGTTTATTTTTCACCCGTGTCCCCTGACATGAGCGGCGTTGTGGTGTAGAAGGGAATATGCAGCAATGATATTCAAAGTTTGACCTGTTCTCACCTCTGTTTAAAATTTGGACCATTTTCACATCAAACATACAGTAATTGCTTTACTATTTGTATTGTAGAATTATGTTCCTGGCAGGATGGAAAGTATCTGAAAAGTCAGTAACTCTCCAAGAAATTCCAGTTTTTCAGACTAACAGAGCTCCGGATGTTTCTGTCTGTAGGAGCAGTACGTGTTCATCCATCAATGTGTCCTGCTGATGTGGCAGAAGAAGAAGCAGTCCATCACGTCCGATGTAATCTACGAGAACGCCAGTAAGACATAATGATGGGCGATTCGTCCAAATGTGAGTGACATCTACACAAATAACAGCGTCACATATTCATTCATATCAGTTCTTAATGCAACGTCTTCATTTGCTCATCTGTGAAGTACAAGAAACGGAATCATATCAAAATTGTTTATTCTACTTACTTTGTTTTGTATTTTACTTTGGTAGAATCTGGATCTAGCTGTGAACAATATTAGCACGTTAGCTTTATAAACAGTTATTACATGCATTTAGAACTTGTTTAGAGTCATTCCAGCCTCTGGTTCCTTCAGTAACTGTGATCATTTGCTGACATTTCTTTTCAGTCCACAGATTCATTTTTCCAGATGTCATTGGGTAATTCTCCCTTTGTGTTGTCTTGCAGGCTGTCCAACCTCCTGTGCTTCAGGCATCCATTCTCTGCAGAAGAAGAAACGCTTCATCATCAGTATCAAAAACAAAACAGCAGAACATCGATGACAAAGAGAAAAATATAAAAAAACAAATTACGTTTTTGTGAATTGGTGTTAAAGCATGGGTATGGAGATTTGCCTTAGTGAGCCTTCACTGACTGACCAACATGTTGAACCACAACCCTACTCTGAACCGGACTGATCCACGTCACTGCAGGGCCAGAGGGGGCGGGGACTTGGCCAGCTCTGCTCAGTAATTGGATGTCTACACTGTGTCCGTCCTCATTCAGATGACGTGAGGTGACAAGTCGATGGAGCTGAGTCAGCAGTTTAATTTTATTTTGTTTCTTTTTCTTTTTTTTTGTTTCTTTGTTGTTGTTTTTTTTGTTTTAATCTCAGGAGAAGCTGGAAAGCCAGGGAGCACACTGGCCTCTTCCTTCGCTTTGCCATCATTCATCACCTCTTACATCAATTTGTTTCTGTGTAAACGACGTGCAGCTTTGGACTAGCAGGCGGTCCATGTTCCACACTGCCACCCGATACGGGACCATAAATATGTATCACACTGATTATTACAAACAGGCTGATGAACTGCCGTGACCGCTGCACAGAGAAACTCCACTGAAAGAACCCAGCGAGCATCTGACCAACCAAGACGCTCTGGATCAAAAATGAGCACAAAATTTTGGCAGATTTTTAATCATGTTAATTTACTGAGAATTTAGATACAATACTATCATCACTTGAAAACATACGGGCAGTTGGTGCTGCAGGTTTAACGCACCGAAAGCTAGATTTTAGCTTCGAAGTAGATTTGGAAAGTATTGGAAATGTGTAGGTCCCAGGTTCCCTGAATGCTGCTGAGTTTGACGACAGCTGACTTTTTACTTTACATTAAATGTCTGAATGTTTGCTGGGTCTGCACAAGAACTTAAAGGGCACAAACAAAAAGAAGTAAACACTGAAAGGAGAGCGCCTCCTGCTGCCGTCCTGTCGCCATTAGAGGCCAGTTTAGACATAGAGACTGTACTTAGTGGTAGTTTGTTTTGCACTGAGGCCTTGGAGCTGCCTGACCTGCTGACTGAAGAAGGGAAGAGTTTGTGCTGCTGTTTCTGTTTGATGCTGTACAGACGTGTCCGTCCTAAACTGAGATTCTGTCTCCCCATGAAGCCAGAAGGTCTTCTGCCGGCTGCAACAGTCCTGTCTGTTTGGAAACAGGCTTTGGAGAAGTTCGAATGAAAGCACTGACAGTAATGTGAGTTTGAAAACAGACAGTTTTTACTGAGGCTGGAAGTGACAGAATCACATCTGCTCAGCGTAACCAGGGCTGGCCCGAGCCTCCCCAGGGATCCCAGAGGACAATTGAACTTTATTTTGTATCAGATAATTACAGTTTACAACAGTAAACCTCAGAGTAACAAACTGAAAACAATCACCGTCATAGTGAATTCAGAAAGTGCAAATATTTACTGCTTTTGTTACAGAACCAAAAATATCAAAATGTGGTTCAAAACCCTCCACATATATTCAGATCTTTTAATTATTAGAACATTTTGTAATATTAAAAAGATCTAGCAAGATTGCCTTGCATTCTCCTAAGACTTATAAATTGGTAAAACTGTCTAATACCTAAAATGTTTTCCTTATATATCATACTAATTACTCATTTTTACATACGGCATGAGGTGTGACAATAATTACATATAGTATCCCAAATTAAGTAATTTGAAGAAACTGATGTAAAAAAAAAAAAAAAAAAAACATAATTAAAGATAACATTTAACACCTGAAGGACATAGTATACCAATGTCAGAATAATAATAATAATAATATATATGTAGAACATTTTGAATGAAGAGTTTCGTGTCAAACTGAGGAGTTCCAATTACAAATGGGTGGGGAAATTTAATTAGATTTACTGAAAAGACATTTTGAGTTTTGTAACAAAAGCAGAATGTGACATGAATACATAAACTTCTGGCAGAATAAAAGAAGCCAATAGCTGTGTTTCCATCCATGTGTTTTTATGGGCATTCAGAGGTGCCGCATTGAAAAACATTCTTAGCATAAAGAGGAGAAAGGTTTTATATTTTAACGAGGGTCTCTTTGAAAAACAGCTAATGCACTTAATGAGAAACAGAAGTCTGTTCTGAAATGGTGAACATCTAGCCCATGTGAGTGATCAGCTGATTCTCAGCATCTCCCAGTTTATTCACATAAAGGTGAAAACTGTCACTACCTGATCCAAACTGTCCCCATGTGTCTGAAAATGCAGAAGGAATTTGTCTGTATTTCAAAGTGCAACTTATCTTTGGTTTTACTGCTTTATGAAAAAGTGATTAAATGTTTTCATCAATTGCATGTACTTTTTAAAAGGACTTCATAATGTATGTTTAGTTCAGATAGGCTAACATTACCTACTGAGCTAACAGCAGTTAACTGTAGCCGCAGACGTAAACAGCTGATATTCACTCCAGAGGGATGGGACGGATGCTGACTGGAGTTAGTGTTAATGAGAGAACTAATTAAGCCCAGACTGAGGCAAAATTACACAATAGTTTGGGCTCATGTGTAAACATTCATCACTGGAGTCTTATACGTCTACCAAGTATTTTATCATTTAATAAATTAAGTCTAGCTAATCTTTTATTACATAGCACCATATTTCAGATACTCTTTTACAAACAAGATAACACTTTTGACTTTTTTTTAAATAAGCACTAAAACCAATGATAATGTTATTTTTTTAATTCCATAAACTGCTGTAGATTATGTATAAATCTACATGAACATATCATAAGGTCAGTTATATGGAAACACATCTATTGAGGCGTTTAGATCTGTCGCCCCCTGGTGGCTGAGCAGCACTATCACACATCTGTCCTAAAAGAAAAAAAACTCAACTCCACTGTCAGACTACATTCTGAAGCATCATCAGTGTTTAGTTTTTATTTTATTTTATTGTTAATCCAGATTTCACTTTGACTGTAGAGAATGTGGGTAAACAGAAGAGAGTGGTTGACCTGAGGTTTACACAACATACAGGCTGTTGTCCAAATAAGAGCAGCATCACTAACAAATACAGTCACATTTTATTTAGTTTCACATGTTCTTCAGATTGAACCGGCAGAGTATTTAATGACCAAATGTTCATGGTTTTTAACAGATCTGTCCAGTATTCATAGCATGTTTAAATGTGCCAATGCATTTGTCAAATCAATGAAACAATTAGGTAAATAATTAATGTTTTGTTAGTTTTATCAAAATGAAAACTGGTATCGCAATAATGTAATTTAGTTTTAGTTGAAAATAAGACTGGTGTTATTGAACTCTATCATTTATCTTAGATGTTTAAGGTCTACAAATGAAAATTGACCTAAAAGAGAAGCTGATACCACCTTGTTTTGTTGTTTTGACCACATCTTGTATCCAGTTGTCAAGGAAAATGTTATAGATGTGTTTTTTTCAAAAATTGGCTTATTGGTACAAATCTATTAAACAGCTGCTTTTATTATTTTGACCACACCTTGTATTGGGTTGATATGAAAATCAGACACTCTTCAGTGAACAGTGTTAAAAGGCTGATGGGTTTGTAAAATGAGTTGTCGTCGTGGCCTTTGTTCAAACAGCTGAAGTTTTACCTGTTTGCTGCTCTTTGGTTTCAGTCACCACTGGTTTGGAAAAAGGTTCCACTTCACTATTAAATATCAGATGTACTGTACATACTACTACTGCTTAACTATTCTGTTTCTACTCGTCATTACTAAGTAATTCTTGTGGAATGACTTTGTTGCTTTTAGAGGTTTGTTTTTTAGATTGTTGTGTATGTGAATCATTAGCTGAGCCTGAATTTCAGTTGTCAATGTATACAACGGGATATTTGGAAACAATGACTCAGCTGTTTTTTGTTTTTTTTATTTAATTTTATTTTGTTTTTCAAATTTGTCTGTGGATGAAGAAACGCACTTTGGTACGACTGTCGACAAAAACAAAAAACAACAACAAAAAAAAATCATCTGACAAAAACCTGCAGGCAGTTTCTGAAAGCTCAGCACTGTACACTCTTCTACGGTTCTTTCTCTTGCTTTGTGTGTCCAGTCCGACCTGTACGTCATTATTGGTGCCATTCTTGTACATTGTGTCACTTAAAACTTGAGGGATGATCTGGACTCAGATCATTGTCACAGAGTTTAAATGTGTGTGCGTGTTGAACAAATAAAATGTTGCAGTTCTATTTGTGGTCAGTTTCTGGGGCGATGTTGTGCAGGAACAGGAACACATGATGTGAACTGAAATCAAACCTAAACATTGGGCATTTGCAGGATTTAAAGACCTTTTAAATACAATGATAACATGATGTAATCATTTCTCATTCTGAGTAGAATAAAACTTATTTGTGGCTGTAAATTAAAAAAAAAAAAAAAAGATTACGACAAAAGAACAACAATGTATATTCAAATAAAACCACACCTGTAGTACTGGATTCTGCAGTTTTCACAATATTAAATCAAAATAAAGAAAATAAGATGAAACCAATGTAAAACGTACACTCTTTATGACCAGAACATGACAAACACATGGTAAACAGCAGAACATTCCAAACAATTACAATTAAATGTCAATATCAAAATATACAGAAGTAAAACAACAAAACAAATCATTAGGAAGGATTTGTTACCTGAGAACATAAATCATAAAAGATAAACATATAAATGTCACATTATACATGTATATTACATGTCAACACAGATAGATAGATAGATAGATAGATAGATAGATAGATAGATAGATAGATAGATAGATAGATAGATAGATAGAT
>JAPSES010111350.1:0-17715 GCA_029822895.1 Maxillicosta whitleyi | reverse complement strand
TTTCACCAGATAGGCTATTAGCCTCTCAAACAATACACAATACTCTGGCACATGTACTACGGGCACTGCACTAGTTATACTGAATGTACAACAAGATTGGAGAGCTTCTCCTTTTTGCAAACAGGTAACTATATATAAAATACAAGGTGCAAAGATAAAAGGATAAAACTGAGAATATAAAAATGTATTGCACAGGATGTTCAAGATTCAAGATGTCTTCATTGTCACTGAGCATTTGCATGTCAATGAAATTTTCAGCGCAACAAGTTTTAGTATATACTGAATAAAAAAGTAGTCATTGTGCATGGTCACCCTTACTGATTTATATTAAGTATGATATGATGTATCTGGATTTGGATTACTGCTAAATCTGTGTGTATTTTGTCTTTATAGTTAATGTCAGTTTATGCTACTTCAGCTTATTTGATCTGCTTTATATAGTGTTGTTATTGTTGAACCTAAAGCATATGATATTATCCATTATCATTCTATTAGTGTCGGCCAGTGTACAGTACATCATCACAATAAAAATGTTCGTATTTCTCACAACACAAGTTAGGTCATTATCTATTTTATGTTTAAAGGTTGATTATGCACCTGAGTGAAAGAAAGCATCAAGTCACTCAGAATGACAGCTGAATTTTCCCCCATGACTCCCTCTTTAATACAATGAATCCTTCAAATATGCCATTTACTTTCTCACACACACGCAGAAGAACACACTGCCTTTCTGTATATTGATTGTGTAAAATCCTCTGCTTTCCTGACTGTGACTGTATTGATTGAGCCAAAAATTGCTTCTACTGTGCTTCTCTGCTCAACATTTTTAATGGATCTGCCAAAGACGTCTGATGGGACATTTCAAAATCCTGACTGCACTGTGCAGAATGTGCATGATGAAATGTGTACACACATATGAAAAACTCCCATGTAGGGGTTGAGGCTTCCTTGGTCCTAGAGACACAAGTGAGAGGGTGTTCCTGTAAAGTTTTCCCCTCCCCTCTTTTATCAGGAACTTCCTTAGCAGAAACACATAAATGTACTTAATCTGTCAGTATGGTAGCGATACATCAGTTTTATTTATATAGGAAATGTTTGAAAAATTGGAGATATTTGAAAAGGAACTGTCAGACAGATGTAATGGAGTAAAAAGTACAGGCTTTGCTTTGGAGATTAGTGGAAAAGAAGCATAAAATCTGCTTAAAATGAAAATATTGAATGGAAGTCACAAGTTTCACATATCTTATTTGCAGGACTTTAGTTAAGGTTCTACCAGTGATTATAACTGTGCGTCTACACTTACCTCTTACACAGCAAGTGGAGGCTTTGAAGGCCTAAGGCGTGTGTGAGCGACAGGCACTCGAGAACCGTCCTCTGTACCCCATCCATGGGCTGCAAGAGATACGAGAAGATAAGAACATGACTCAGTGATTCCCTGTGGGCTCCGTGATGTACAGACAATAAGACGCCTAAGTAAGAGGCACGTTGTAAGCTGATGGAAATGAAAAGAGAGTGACTCGGAGAAGTAAAATACCAGCGTTATTGAAACCCTACATGCAATTTCCAGTGCAAAGTAAATGGAATAACACAAGGATTTACTCTTAATCTTCTCAGCTGTGGTCTCAGATTCCACACACTGAGTGAGCGCTACGCTAACATGAGCAGATATTCTCATTTTAACTTTCAAAACAAATTTACAAATTACACAATGACAGATGACAATTCAGAAATACACAACATCTGAAACGGTCTTAGTTTTAACTCCTAGACATTCATACTAATCTACCCTTTAGGTTCTTCAACAACATTCCTTTCATTATGACTGACCTTAGGGAAGAAGCGGCAGTAGTCTCTGGTCAGGACCATCTCCACCACATCTTTGAGCCCCTCCAAACCCAACATGTCTGCAGCCAACACCACCTGACTGTGGAAAAGGATACCACCAAATACAGGTCAGCTTGTTTTCTAGGCCTGGATGCTAATTTTGGACAGTCTGTTCATATTCAGTACCTAGCACTGGCTCCAGAGGGCAGATCCACAATGGCTCCATACATGAACTGGAGCAGGATCTCCATCTCCTCTGGCCCTAATCTGAAACAGAGAACTGCATACAATCAACTGCACACAGGACACTTATCACAGAGACAGTAGGTAAGCTCAAAAATGTATTTATTTTTTAATGACACTTTTTTTATTCAGCGTGAACCATCCATCCATAAAAGTTCAATGCATCCAACACAACAGCTGGTGACCACAGGGACTACCTTTCTGAAATCAGCATGGGAAATTGGAATGTTTAATACACCGGTTTGCTCATGATGAATGCATTGCCAACAAAGTACCTGTTTTCATCAACAATCTTTCTGTATCAGATATAATTCCATGTAACAGATGCTCTGTTTCGTATTGTAATTAATCTTTCATCACCAGGTTTGCTCCTGTTCCTCACTCATTTTCTGGTTGATGACTAGTGTCTAATGTGTCAGATATAGCAAAAATACAGTGATAGCTTAGCAGAACATGGTGTTTGTAGGCTGTTGTAACCCAGATTTATTATGACACAGTATGGCATTTTTCCGCTGACAGTATACATTGCATTTTCAAGGCATGTACATTACTTCTTCAGTGTGAGTGGTTGTCATAGCAACACAATGTAAACTACTGTGAGACTATCTTTATTGTGAAACTACAAGCAAATCAATAGGATGATGAAATTAGTTAGAATTTCCATAATAAAATGCTTTATAAAAAATCACTGAGTTGAAAATATAGTTGTTTCCTTCAAATCCGTGGTTAATTTTAATGAGACAGAGCGTCCTTAAAAAATTTTCTCCAAAGTCAGGATCTAATGACATGTGTTTAGTGACAGGCCACGTTCAGACAGCAGACAAATGTGGCCCAAATATGATTTTGTTTCCCATATGTGACCTGTATCCGAAATGTTGAAGACAGTTTGAAGAGCACAAATCCCATTTTTTCAAATCTGACCCAGGCTACTTTCATGTGTGGTCCTAAATCCAATATATAACTGATATTTTGAAATGACACTTAAGTCTGAATGGTCAGTTCACATTTATCTGAACTTTATGGCATTGAAATAGCATTGCGATTGACATCACAATTCTGCTTGACTGCGTGCAATTCTGCCCAAGAGGAGGAGTGTCGCAAAAAAAGATATTTACTTCCGTAAACACAGTTCATGCTGCGTGGTCACGTATTACATCAGGGCCTCTTACATATGTGGGTCACTTCAGAGTCACATTCAATTCATACTTAAAACTGACAAAAGTCAAATTTAATGTGTAATATGAACGAGCGCACAAAAAAAATCTAATTTCACCCAATAATCCGAATTGTGCATTAAGACCCGCTGTCTGAACGCAACCTTAGTGACGACTCTGCATCAACCTGTGATCTGCATGGTTTTAAATCCCATTTAGTATTTTGGTCTGTCTGGAACCTCGGTAAAGATGAGAATAGTAATAACTGTTCTCACTCAATGGAAATGTTGAAAAGGCTGGGCTTGGGCTGCGTTGAACTGAGCTGAGCTGATAACGCCAGATAAAAAGCAGCGAAAGAACAATTGTTAAAGATTAGTTCTATCACCCAATTTAGACCTAATATCAGATTATTCTGCTAGTAGTGTTTTAGCACTGGAGAACAGAGAAGTAAACTCCAAATTGTACGTCAGTCTCCCGTACTGAGCAATCTAAGATATCCAAGCTTGAATTGTCGATACGCATCTCCTGTGAAATTCTTCCAGTGTCTCCAGAGTTTTCATTTGTCTCTCTCCAGTATATTTCTACACCATGCGAACACATAATTCTCTATCCCTAAACCCTGAATTAGCACAAGTTCTGGCTATAGATGTATTTTTACATATACCACGCAGCATGGGGTCCATGTGACTGCTGCCTGGGGGTCGCTTCACAGGTTTCCCCTGAACGTCAGCGTAGTTGTTCTCCATCCTGACAACTGCGTCTTCCCCCGTTACCCTCAGATCAGTAACGCTGAAGAAAGTGACACGTCTTTCCCCTTAGGAACAAAAAAGGCTTCATTTGCCTCTTACCGCTCTGCAACCGGTAGTGTGGGTGTAGGGGGTGGGTGGGTGGAAGCACATCAGCAGGCAGTGGATGAGAAGACATTTACTGTACGTGCTAAGATTCCACGACCAGTGGGTGCCTGTGTGTACGGGTATGTGAAGTCAAAACACGCCATTGTGAGTGAAATCCCAGACTGTACAGAGTCACTTCTGTTTTAGGGCATGAATAATTAATGTGGAACATGCAGAGATTCTGCTGTATTGTTCGGGGAATGAAATGCAGGATTGTTAGAGCAGGAATGGAGGTGTATTATTGATCCTTGCACCCTGTGAGATAGAGGATGCTGATGTATCAGTCTTACCCTTGCAGAGTAATGCACTGTCTGGAGCTCTCCATCCAGCTTCCACTCAGCATGGCTCGGAAGTACTGAGAGCGTGCACACAGGATTGCCCTAGAAACCCAATAAAGCAGGCAGTTGCATGTCAGATCCACCCACCGTTTTAATATTTCACATGTCATCTGGCAGCCCTGTGTGTACTTAAGTGGCTTTGAAGTGACAAGGAGGAGGACAAAATTTATAGTGTGTGTACTATAGTCTCTGGAGACTGTTTATTGTTTCTTCCAACCTCTCAAGATTGTACTGCCACTGATATGAAAATATACTACCATGGACGTGTTGGGGCTATTTACAACATTAAAGGAGTAGTCTAGAACAACTCTTTTTATATCTTAATGCTGATTAATGAAGATTGGGTATAAAACACCAAAAAAAATTTTTAAAAATCAATTAAATCCACAACATTTAAATTTTCAAAACATGACCAGGCCTGTGTTAAACAGTTTTAAGATGTTTTTTGTTCAAGGCCAAAATTAGAAATGTGACCACTAGTGCCTTGGACATGTCATATTCATGCATGTGTCTACCACGGAGCGCTGAAGTTCATTAGAAATTAAACATCAGCAAGTTCTTATTCATAACTCTATTTTTGGTTTGTTTCATTCTTATCTAAAAATCTAAAAAGAGTGCCGAGTTGCTGTCACCGGTCCCATGACTTTTTCAGACCTTTTGTCCCCGGGGTTCAAACTAACCCAAGAAAAATGGTGTTTAAGTCTCTTTGCTTTCCTTGAAATGGAAAATAACCTTAACACTACTTCAGATACTTTTAAACTGATGCTAAATAACATCTGCAACATCTGCCAGTGGATGTTTTACCTGATTCATTTTTATAATCTATGTGATATGGAAATCACATAGATTATAATATATCATATTGATTTCTGACAAATATTTAGTGGATACTTTTGGTATTTTATATTTTTCAGGACCTGATCTCAACGACTTTTGTCATTTAGATACAGGTTTAATATAAAAAGTAACATATTAGAGAAAAAGACCGGAGGGTAGTTTTACATTAAACTGATACATTAGAGGGCAGGAGCCTCAGGGTGACAGCTGCAGCAGCTACTGTAACACAGAACTGTCATACAGATCACTGCTGCAGAACAACTAAAAAAATAGCCCTGCATCTTGTCTCTGTTGAGCTTTCACTAGCTGAAGCTCCCCTGAGCGAAAGCTGGGAGAAACCTGTCTCCATGGTTACCAGCAACTGCTACTGCCTCTGCATCACGCACTGGCCACCAATTTCTGTGTCTCAGTTGTGACCTCCCGCCGGAGTGTTGCACATGGGTTAAATGTGGTGCTGATGTAGTGTGCTGATGAATATGCGCAGTAGTTTTGTTCTATTCTGGATGCACTGATGAAATATAAACAGCTCTACCTGTGGCAGGAGAAGACCTGCTCTGATACTTGGATGGTGATGTCGCACTGCTCAGCCCTCTGGTACAAATCCAGCAAGTCAGCACCGAGGCCTGAAGCCGCCTCAAGAAAAACAGTCCCTGGGTAGAGGTTGAAATGAATGAAAAAGGAGAGGATGAAGAGACTGACGGAGCGTGCTTTAGTGTGTATACAACTTTTCTGAAGAACAAATAGATCTCACATTTTCTACAACAACCATGTTACAATTAGCAATAACAGTGGCAGGGATCCAATGCGATTAGCTCTTAAGTGGATTATGGCTGAGATAACATGATGTGAGGATGAAGACAGGGGGCAGATGAATGGTCACATAACCTAGAATAAACTGATCACCGAAAAGCGTGTTGATCTGTTCACCTGAGTCAGTGGAGTTATGAAGGTCTGCAGGGTTAGGAACAGACATTGTGCTCTGGGGCGTTGAACCCTCCATGTCTGGGATTATTTTACCACCACGCATGCTCTGCTCGGCCGTGTACACCCGCCTGTAGGGGAGAAAGTCTGAAAGGTTAATTTAAACTCTGCCTGTAACATTTACACCCATTTAAAAAAAAAAACCCACACATTTAATGCACTGTGATTTCACCGACAAAGTAGACGACTGCAACCTGGGCTGCATAGGAGTTTCTCTGCTCATACACTCTTCTTTCATAGGGTTACAACTCCAAATAAGAAAAAGGTTGGTGCACAATGGAAAGTGAGGCTAAAAACACAAAGCGTAGGTTTCTACCTACATTTTGCATTGTTTTTCATTACATCCCATTTGACAGCATGTATTGAATATTTTTGTCTGTCAGTGCATCCTCTTCTGCATTTCAGATCTGCAACACATTCCCAAAAAATGCTCGGATAGAAGGGAAAAATGGGGGAAAAAAAAAAAAAATCATGGACCAAAATACACATTTCGTCTTCACAATGGTCCCATGCCTGCGAGCACTGAGAAGCTGTCAACACTTCCAGACTCTGTTAACATAACACTTTTTCCACATTAGTGTCAACCGTCATTTGTGGATGCAAACATATTGTGGTATTTGACAAGCATTTGTTAAAGTAATCCTGGTCAACGAGGTTCTGTCACTTATAGATTAATGCTGCACTAGTGTCTGCAGTGGTGGGTGTTTACCTTGAACTTGCATCCTTGAATATACACAGAAATACACCGAGATGTGTTCAGCATCATAAGGCACAAAATACCCATATTCTTTCCTATCTGTCTTTGAGGTACATTACTTTTAAATTTTAATTGCTTTTCGCATTATTTGAATGCAAAGTAGTGATCATCTGCCCACCTTTGCTCCTGCAGGCCTGAATGGATTTTTTTTTTTTATAATCAAATGAAGCTGAATTAAACAGAATTTTCCATCATTATGTGTCTGTGTCTTTCTCATACCATCCCAGCTTCCAAATATCCCAAAGCAAATGCCATCTTGTTATGTAGTGTGTTGAAGCAGGGCTGGGAATCAAACCTCTGGACATAATTCTGGACATTGAACAAAATGTCAGCAGAAGAAGAACTGAAAACTACAGTGAACGAGTGAAAAAGTAAACAGAGGTAATACTAATACTCCTGTCTGACAGCATATCACTTTTCCCTCCCTACTCATAAATACCCTGCCTAGCCAGGGTGTAATTTTGAGTCATAACATCATTAGATTAAAAAAATAAATAAATCTTTTAAAACATTTGTTAAAAAGAAAAAAAAAGTGCAAAAATTGAGAGACTAGCACATGTGAAGAATGTGTGTGAATTTTTCAAGAATTTGTAAAACAAAACCAAAAAAATAAAAAAATATAAATTCAGTCATCAAACTACATACCACATCTCTTGTAGTAATAAAGAACATGTGTGTGAAATTAGAAAAGAATTGGGTAAATATGGGAGAAATGGAATGAACAAAAATCTCAAATGGACAGAATCCCTGGTGTTATCTATGCTCTGAGGTGGGCCGGGTATAAACAGCTACTTAGTTTTAGATCATGATGCATCAGGGGTTTCCTCATTACAAGTCTCAAATGCAGCATTCAAGTCGTTTTTCGACACAACGCAATGCAAAATTACAATTCCAGTTCATTCCAAGTTTTGCTTTTAAATGTTTGGATGCTTGTACTGTTTATTTGGTCTAAATTTTAAAATGTAAATGTAAATTTTTGGAACCCAGACAGTGTCTAAACCTTTTGAAAACCTAAAGCAAATTGAGATACAGATACTACACAGAAGTTTACATTTGACAAAGATTTTGTTTTAGGACACTTGCTGTAGTTGTAAAAGCATCAGTGTTTATTTGGTGTTTGCCAATATAAGATACATATCATATCATATTTTGCAAAAAAGGAATAGAAAAACCTGATTCTGATACTGAGGAAACCAAATTCTGCATTAAATATACATCATATTGGCAGATTTAGGACAAACATTCAATGACATACAGCTTTAGGATTCATTACTTTGGCAAAAGTGTCCCAACTCTTTGTGCTCAAAGTCAGATCTGTTTTGTTTTTTTGTTTTTTTACCTGAACAGCACAAATTACATGGAATGGAATTACATTTTCAAATCAGATTTGGGTGACTTCAGTATGTGGTTCTAAATCAGATGTAGGTCTGATGTTTCTCAGTCTGACCCTTTATATGAGGATTCATGTGAGTTCACGTCAGTCTAGACCCATAACAACTGTATTTCTATGCTGGCAGGAGTCACTTTGTCAATACAAACAAACAAAACAGCTGCCGTAGATGTGTTTGGTCAGGATGTACACTGTAAGCCCTAAAGAAAGGGCCATGATTAACATTTAGTTCACTTTCTTCTCATCTTTATAATTTATACACAAGTGTAACACTGAACGCAAACACTGACACAGTTAACATGTTTATTTTCATACGTGAGTCTGTACAGGACTTGTGTGCAGTTCACACTGTCCAATGTTTGCCCAACTTAGAAATATATACAGTCAAATGATAAATATATTTATAATAATAATAATAATAATAATAAATCTAATCTGAGCGCTGAAGCTTGTAAAATCATTGATCCCAATCCTCCATAGGAAATTCTTTAATTTTTAAATGACAGTGCATCTTCTTAAATCAACTTTTTGGTCATCACAAAAATGTCTGGCAAGTCCCAAAAAGATCTGACAAGAAGACGATCTAGCATTACCACCCCTCTGCTTCAGATCTCACTTCCTGCAGCAGGAGTGGGCTGTATTTGTGTTTCTTAAATTGAGCATAAGAATGAAGTAACTTGTGCTAAATTAGCCAAATCTAAGCTAAAAGCCAGACATGACAACTGAGGCAGGATCTGGAGTAATGAGATCTAAAGCGCACAGTTACAGTAAAAGCTGTTTAATAAAGTGCAGGATGTAGCATCTTTAATCAGCTGGAGAACTGTCACAATGTTTCAGCACCTTATTAAAACAGTGCACTGCAGATCTTATATTAGCTGCACCTGCATTGCACTTTTTCTTGACAACAGACTGAACAATACACTTTAAAAAGATTTTATTTTTATGCAAAAGCTTATTACTTTTGACTAAACAAAAGGATAACAGCATGGCACTATAAACAGTCCTTTCCAACAGAGCTGCCACCACAGTAAATAATCAGCTCTAATCATTCTCTGCATTTTCAACTAGAGCTTTAAAAATGTGTCACATAGACAACTGAGTCTGACGCACAACACATAAGAGTCAGTGGATCAGAGACACCACATCATAAAGTCTTGACAAAACAGGACCATTGGACTACAAGTGGACTAGAGCTACAGTGAAAACTACAGCAGGAGATAATGAACACTTTGGAAATGAACACTTAAAACAAGATGTGCAATATATTATTTAACAGCTGCAGAGACGCTGCTGCTTTTTTTTTTTTTTTTACATCAAACATAAATCCTGCAGTTTAAAGATGGTGTGAGGGTGTGGTGCCCTCTGCCAGAGAGACATTGAAACTGCACACTAGACACCACACCAGCAGGGTTTTTTTTTTTTTTACATTAGCCATCATTATTCAAGAACTAAATAATCTCCATGACCTTTCACAGGTGCATGAACAAAAGTTAACTCTTATATGAAAACTAAATAGTCACTTTTTCATCCTCAGATTGTCATAATCAGATCGCAAACACTTCAAATGCTGAAAAAAACAATGAAACTAATAAGGACTGTAATCATGCAGATCCAAAAATCAGGAAAAATGTAATGTTTTGAGTCAAATAATAAACAAAACAAAAAGAAATCCCAGCAGCTAATCTTCTACAAAACAAAAGAAAACTTTGACCCTTGACTCTATGTTTTTTTCCTTCAGTATTCTGATCTAAATATGACTGGTCTGGTGTCTTGTACAGAGGAAACACTGAGAGGACATTTTACTGACTAGTACCAGTTGGTATCAGCTGTACTTATTAGGCTTATTACTGGGGAAACACTGGTATTGAGGCAAAAATATGCAAAGTTTGAACCCTCATTTATTAATGATTTTTTTGAGTTTGATGTTCAGAAATTCCCATTTATTTAGTACGTTGTTACTTCCACCAGTCACCAGACCAACATGATGTGTTTTCAGTGTCTATGTTTTTTGGAGGTGGGGTGAGATGACATCAGCTCTTTAAACCTCAAAAACTTCAACAGTCACTATCAACCAAAATAACCGACTGATCAAAAATGCTTAATAACTTCTGAAACACTACTCAGATCAATAGAATTAAATAACTTACCTTAAAATGTTGTTTCTAAGCTTTTTCTTGTTATCAAATATGACCTATTTGGACATTCAGAGGCTCCAGAGTGCACATGAAAACACCGCCATTATCTTCTGTGACACACATTCACCAATAAAACCTAGTTTGACATGTGACAGTGGTTGTAGAAACTTGTTTTTATGTTCAGTTAATAACATGTTTTTCTGAAAAAGCTACTTTTCTTATGTGTTTTGACATAGTAACCTTTGAATTTACTCTGGCCTTTTATGAGCATCAAGCAAATAAAACAGAAATACATGTTTTCTACTGAAATACGTACAATGCAGTGATAATATAATAATTAATTTTGATACATCACTCATGAAAGATTAAATATATATATAAGTCTTTGTTTGGAAGTCATCCCAACAACATATCTGGGTCTTTAATGTTTCCTAATCCAAACTACGATTAATGTATTGGCCTTTACAAACCCACTCCTGGTCAATCACGAGTCTCTTGTTTTGTAAATTTCATTACAGACAAAATTCAAGGATGCAAACACAGCAGAGATGAAAATGGTGACAAAGATGCTATACTGTATCTCTCAGGAGGTCTGGGAACATGCCCCCCCCCCCGAAGATAATGTGGATTTATAGTCAATTCTTTGCATCAGGATACAGAAGAACTTGACCCACTTCCATTCCCAGAAACTGAATTTTTATCAATAAAAAAAAAAAAAAAAAAAGTTTCAACTAGAAGGAACTTGTCGCTTTGGTTTTTATTTCCAGAGAGAGAATTAAAAAAAAAATCACCATCAAAAAACATAGAATAAAAGGAGCCAAATATGTAAGTAAGTTATAATAAGTTCACTCATTATGACCGCCTACCTGATGAATTCTTTCAGGCCACTGAGTTCATAACTGGGCATGTGGACGATGGTGGGGTCTTTGTGCGACTGTCCCTGTAGGAGCTGAGGAGCTCTGGCCAGAAGTACAGCTCTGTGTGCTTGCAGTGATCCAGAGGCTGCACACAGACATACATCTGCCTCCAGCTCCTCCTGCAGCAGCCTGACACCAAAATAAACAACATTTCAAAACTGTTTATTTGAATTACTTTAGAGAACACTGAGCAGTTTAATCTATAATAATACATTATGGCCTATAAAATCATGTTTGTTGATGTTCGTAACAGTGCATCTTTAAGCAAATACAAGAAGGTTTATATGAGTTTATTAAGTTTAGGAAGGACATTTTCTAACCCACAAAGGAACACTTCGTCTTTTGGTTTATCACACACATTCAATATCAACCTATTCCTGAAGGATGCATCTAAAGTTGTCAGATAAATGTAATGAAGTAAAATTCTACACAGTTTTGGACACCTCATGCATTTGTGATACATTGCATTAACAATCATCCTTAAGTCATTGAACTCTGCCCAGTATTGTTCTCCATAACCCACATGCTCCCTTCTGCATGTGCTTTGTTCTGCCGAGGTCAAA
The DNA here is from genome assembly GCA_029822895.1 of Maxillicosta whitleyi. Taxonomy (NCBI): domain Eukaryota; kingdom Metazoa; phylum Chordata; class Actinopteri; order Perciformes; family Neosebastidae; genus Maxillicosta; species Maxillicosta whitleyi. The sequence continues at coordinate 5,683 of JAPSES010111350.1, read as the reverse complement.
CTACATGTTTCAGCAAAATGATGAAACACACCCAGGGCACAGCACGTTGAAACTTGAATTTAGTTTTGTTATTCTTTTCTTGTTACGAATAATTTTTAAAAATCCTTTGCATTTGTTTGTGTCTGTTTGATGCAGCCACACCTATTGAAAGACAAAAAAATAATATGCTACAAATATGTCATGATAATATTTGACATGGTATAAAATTGTAAGAGTTTCCAAAAACTGTAGCAACATAAGATGGAAATGTTTCTGATTTGTTCTACATTGTTGTGTTCAACCACAGGGGAATTCTATACACCAACTAAAACAAGTTCTAGGAGGAACTGAGTTGGCAAAATGCTCATAGTGAATGAAGTTTAAAAAGGATAAAAATCACCATAGAAAAAAGATAATAAAAAAAAAGGCCCTCTGAACTGCAGTGAAAAGTGTGGAATTCAAAGATGAATGAGATGGCCTATTTTTCCACTTCAGAGTAACACAAGCTCAGTCCTGGGGCAGTCCGTTTCTTCCTCCCAATCATTAGCTCCTGCCTCAGTGACTGATCTGGGTGACCCAGAATCAGTCAGCTTAAGGCCAAATGCTGGTGCTGTGTCCCGTTCGCTAAAACCTCTGACTCTGTGAATTGATGAGGCACTCGTGCAACGACGAGACCCACTCCCGCTCCTGCCCACCCGAACTCGCTGAACTGCTCTGAGACCATGTGAGCCAGATTCTTGTGGGTTTTAAGTCGTCATTGATGTGACGTTTGATATTAAAGATGCATTGATCCCATTATCTCAGGGAAACTCTACCCTTGGCTACTGTGATACACTGTTACTTCATATGTTCAATTAATTCAAGTGCATAAGGTTGAAAAGTTTGTCTTAAACTGAGCCGTACTGGAAGCAGATGGAGGAAGTTATTAAGATAAAAATGTCCAGGAAATTTACTCTATCCTCCTGAGACCACGTAGAGTAATTTATTTCTGTCTGCTGTAGCAGACGATAGGTTTTTGCTTATTGCTCTCTCATACATGCCACTCTGAAAGGTCATGTTATCCTTCCAACTGGAGCTTGAAAACTACATTAACTAGTCGTAAGTTTCCAAACTTCTTCTGACCTGGATAAAATGGATGAGTACACTGAGCCTAATGATGTTTGCTATCATCTAAACCAATTATTGCAATTTATTGGTGAAGCGAGAGGAGCACAGTTATACAGATAAGACATCAAAATACAGAAATATTTACATATATACATATGGTCAAGATGAAGGAATATATAACCAAGAGCAAATTTAAAAATGGACTAATGGCCCATCAGCATCAGCAGCTCATCAGCATGTCCTATCAACAATCAATAACAAGTTGAATTTGTGAGATTGTCAGGTTCTGCCACTATGTTAGAGTCCTGTCGTCTTGCAGGAGATCAATCTCCCAATAGAAGTGGGTGGTACTTTGACTGGAGGATAACTCAACTAATTAAATCAAAGTCCACATATAACTCCCTATCAGCACTCAACAGAAAATATACTGACATCTGTAACCACTTCTGTGTTCTAAGCCATCAAAATATGACCCATTATAAGAAAAAGGCATATTTTGTAGACACTGTCCCATGGATGCTACATATACAATTTGAACTGAATCTGGACAGAAGTTTCATCACAGAATTTGTTTGAAGAAATTGCTAATGAAGACGACGCCAGACACAGCACCTTTACAACAGCACATGGTCCATCAGCCAGTGAGCTCCGAAAAGGACATAAAACAGGACATTTCATTTTGGTGGTGATGTTGGAAGGAATGAGCTCTAAATGGACAACAGGTAAGGAGTCCAGGTTTTATGATGGCAGTGTTTGTTCTAGGTATGTTTGATCCATTATAACTTTTATCATACTATCTTAGCTGTGGTTAATGTTATCAGAATGGAGGTCTGGGCATGTTTTGGGGATGATAAGTGAAGAAAAGTCACCTAAACAGTTGTGGAAGTTGATTATGGTTAAAATACATTGTTAGAATTTATTTGCTGGGGATATAAGTGCTTAATGAGAAAAAGTCATGAGAAACATGGGTGTACGTAAACAAATGACAAACTGTATACAGGTAAATATTAAATTAAAATATTATAAAATACTCATGTGAACTGTGTGTTTTTGTCTTTCTCTCAATAGACTGTACATATCTGTGGCACATGTGCACACATTTAATAGGAACAAAGTCCTGTTCTTTCTTTACAATGTTTTTGCTGCCTTAACATTTACACTGCGTTCCAAATTATTATACAAATGATGTTTTTGTTCGATTTTCCAAAATACTTGATGCAAATGATGATCAGCATACTTTTCAAATCATTAGCTGTCAATTTTATTTCAAATGTTATTGAACAAATCTCCCAATGAAAACAGTATTTACAAAATAAATTAAAAGCTTAAAATGCACTGTTCCAAATTATTATGCACAACATAGTTTCAAGACATTTTCTAAGTTTGTAAAGAACTAAAAATAGCAATTTGTTGAATTTACAGCAATAGGTCATATTTACTGAAATAAAAAGCCATTTCAATCCAAAACATCTTAGGTCAAGGTCAGGTCAAGTTACATTTTAACATAGGACCCCTTGTTTGATAGCAGCTTCACAATTCTTGCATCCATAGAACTTGTGAGTTTATGGAGAGTTTCTGCTTGAATGTCTTTGCAGGATGTCAGAACAGCCTCCCAGAGTTGCTGTTTGGATGTGAACTGCCTCTCATCCTCATAGATCTTTTGCTTGAGGATGCTCCAGAGATTCTCAATAGGATTGAGGTCAGGGGAGGATGGGGGCCACACCATGAGTTTCTCTCCTTTCATGCCCATAGCAGCCAATGAAGCAGAGATATTCCTTGCAGCATGAGATGGTGAATCGTCGTGCATGAAGATGATTTTGTTTCGGAAAGCACGATTCTTCTTTTTGTACCATGGAAGAAAGTGGTGAGTCAGAAACTCAACATACTTTGCAGAAGTCATTTTCACACCTTCAGGGACCCTAAAGGGGCCGACCAGATCTTTCCCTAGGATTCCAGCCCAAAACATGACTCCAGCACCTCCTTGCCGACGTCGCAGCCTTGTTGGGACATGGTGGACATACACCAACCATCTACTACTCCATCCACCTGGACCATCTAGGGTTGCACAGTACTCATCAGTGAACAAGACTGTCTGAAAATTGGTCTTCATGTATTTCTGGGCCCACTGCAGCCGTTTCTGCTTGTGAGCATCATTTAGGGGTGGTCGAATAGAAGGTTTATGCATAACTGCAAGCCTCTGGAGGATCAGTAGTCCTTGATGTTCGTGGGACTCCAGAGACACCAGCAGCTTCAAATACCTGTTTGCTGCTTTGTAATGGCATTTTAGCAGCTGCTCTCTTAATCCGATGTATTTGTCTAGCAGAAACCTTCCTCATTTTGCCTTTATCTGCACGAACCCGTGTGTGCTCTGAATCAGCCACAAATTTCTTAATGGTACGATGATCACGCTTAAGTTTTCGTGAAATATCTAAGGTTTTCATACCTTGTCCAAGGCATTCAACTATTTCATGCTTTTCAGCAGCAGAGAGATCCCTTTTCTTTCCCATATTGTTTGAAAATAGTGGTCTGCTTAATAGTGTGGAATATCCTTCTTAAGCAGTTTTTCCTTTAATTGGGCTCAACTGGCCAACTAATTATCACAGGTGTATGAGATTGATTTCAGTGATCCACAGAGCCCTGAGACACAATACCATCCATGAGTTTAACTGAAAAACACAAAATGTAATCTTTATGACACTTATATACAATTTGCACAATAATTTGGAATGCAGTGTAAAGCTGCAACTTTAAAGCTAAGATGCCAAACTTTACTAATACACACTTTTTTTTTTTACATGTCTCTCTTTTCAGACCAAATCAAATTACTAAATATAAATATATATGGCTGGATGCCATTTCACACAGCTACGGAAAATGAAGAAAACACTTTTCCAAGCTTCTGTGTTTAGTGCAAAGCAGTGGAATCATATCTAAGGAAACCTCTAAACATTTATTATGTGGGACAGTGGAGGTCATCGGATAAAGTAGTTGTGATTGTTGAGGTGGAACCACTTCACTTCAGAACTTACACAACTGTTCAATCTTATAAAACCAGTCTCACTGAAAGCCTTACCCCAGTCCAGATAAAAACAAGAATATTACAGTAAATGTAATGAAGCTAAATATAAAATGTCAAGAATTGTAAAACCAGGCGCTAAATGACAGGTTAAAAAAAACAAACAGTGCCTTCTTTCATAATAACAAGAATAACTCTATTCATCTACACAGGTCTTTACAGAAGATAAGAAGCAACATGAATAGAAATAACAAATCAGCTGACTTGTCTCATCTGAAAGCTATTCTGATCCGACTTGAGACAAGAAATCTTGGATTGCATTGGCTTTTGTTATGGACATTTGACAGTGATCAGCATCTAACCCTAATCTCAGGAGACCACATCCTGTCATGTGCCTTACCTGTTAAGATCTGCGGACAAAGCAGATGATAGACATCTTTTCAGCTGCTCCTTGTACTTGCGCTCTTTGGCCTGGAAGTCTCTCGCGACCTCCGTGGTAATCATGGTTTATCTTGTTCTCTAAGCCAAAGAAGAGATAGGAGTTAATGTTTCAGGAAAGAGAGCAATTCAAGAAACAAAAATAGTGGAATGGAATGAAAACACTTTTCAAATAGGTCAAATGAGACCAATTCTGTGACAAATACCCCTGCTGGGATACTGTACTATTTCTGATTATGATGCAAACTTCACCTGATTGCACTACTGTCGGTGGTGTAATACCCTCTTTCACCACATACGTTTACTCATCTTTATTCCCTATAGCACTGCAGAGAGGCGCTGTTTCGCCAACTCGACAGAGCCAATGACAAACTGAAATGTTCGCGACAATGAAATAGACACAAAATTACAAGAAATTCACTGCTATTTGGCTGAGAAAATTGTAACCTCGACATTAAAACGACAGCAATCTTTTCAGCTCCTTCAACAAAATGGCAAAGCTTGCTTCAATTAGCTTCGTACTCAAGATAACATCTCCAGGTTTAGCAATGTCTCAGAAATAAGTTTCATTCATTCTTCGGCAAATCTCCTGAAAAATAAAATACAATCTCAGACACATACCTACGTTAACATGTGTAACTGAATCTGCTCCAGCGGGCTCCGTCTATACTGTTGGAGAAATATTTCAATCACTCTCATTTTCTTCTCGTTGCTAGCATGCTAAAGCTAGCTAACACGTCCTGCTTTTACTTATCTTTCTGGACCTCATGGCTTCAATTGGATGATGAAAAGAGCAAACTACAGGTTATATTTGTCTGCCAATGTTATAAAGGTAAAGAAGCAGAAATATTTTTCACTAACGGGCTGACCCACTGACCGATGTTGTTGACATCACTGATGCACGCTGTTCGCCACCCACTACGACACGGACCGTAAACACAGGGAGTGGACAGTCGTCATGGCCCGGGGGCTTTTGCACATGCGCAGCGTATCTCCCGACGTCCAAATGCTCAAATGATGCCTTCACGAACTACGTTAAAGATCGAAATCATAAGTTTTAATTCGATTCAATAAGAATTGTTTTAGACCATATACTACAAAATAATGGTGGTAGTGAAACTCTCTCTCTCTCATATATATATA
>JAPSES010111310.1:0-17721 GCA_029822895.1 Maxillicosta whitleyi | reverse complement strand
GCAGTACTGACCCATGGAAGGATCAGAACTATTGGTGCAGTTAAATCCACTGAATGTCTCCTGGAATCAAAACTAAACTTGGTGCAGTCAAATATTGCATGTGTGACTTTTAGAGTGTAATTTAGAACCATGTCCACACATTGAAAAGTATAAGGTTCAGCATTATCAAGATCCAAATAGGCCTGTACTTAAGTTATCCCTCTGGGTGCCTTGTCAAGGTTTTGGAAACATGAAATCTTCTATGGTTTTTGGTAACGCATCCAGGTTGTACTGGTGGTATCTGGGACTAACTTCAGCAGAACCCTTTACAGCTGAGTCAAACTCATATTAGCTCACATACAGCCCAATTCCATCTGGTCTTACCATCAAATGATAGCATAATAACCTATAAATAATGCCTTTGAAATATTAAAAAATAATAAATATTCAGTGTAATTTTTATAGTCTGTAGTCTGTAAATCCATCCCACCGGCTGGATTTGATCCTATAATGGGTCAGTTTTGGTCTGCAGGCTGTATGTTTAAGTCCTCTGCTCTAGTTTGGAGAATGAATGAGAGACATATGCATGTCCACGATGTGCAACAAACTATGTAACTTAATGATATGGAAATTTAATTGAGCGAACATAAAACATATAAAGATATTGGTATAAAATAGTTCAACTTTATTTTCATTGAAAAATCCTCCCATAACAACTGTAAGAGTTTTATACACTTGGTCTCTCACAGTTAGTTTCTCCAAAAATTCACCTGAAATACTTTATTATTACTCTTGTAAAACTTGTCATTGGTATTCATGGCTAGTCGGATGTTTCTTTCTGATTTTGCAATCCAGTTTGATCCCAGAGAAGTTAAATAGAATTTAGGTCAAATCGTTGAATGATGGATAACACTCCATGTATTCGTTTTCTCTCTAAATAATACAGAAATAATCTGGTCGTATGTTTCAGGTTGAAGTATGGAATAATAGCCATGACTTATGTACTGAACATTATCAAAACTGAACCATCAAACTGTCACTGTTCATACATCGCTACATTTATCCCTATAGTGTCAAACGTATCATATTTGATACATGAGTTTTGAAGCCCTCTATATGATCAGTGCCATATCTGTTTCTTGAAAAACCTGATATGCAATACACAGATAATCCACCAGGGAAAGGAATTCATTCACCAGGGGCCTTTCCAGTGAAACTACACAACTGTCATTAATTAGGGCCATTATGCCATTTGTAAAGAGGAATTACCAATTAGTTCAATCTGTTTTTCTTATATTATGTTTGTGTTTGTTCAAAAATAATAATATTTGAGCATTGAGACCTGATGCATCAAATATGACACAAAAGGTCAATATAATATTTATAGATTTATATATTTGTTTGATCAAAATAAATGGAAAATTACCTAGTTTGTAACATGTATGTATCTGTGAAAATGGTACAAGATCCACACTTTTGGGTGTTTCCACACTTTTGAGGTGACTGTGAGGAAATTGAACCAATCATGCTGTTTTTTTGGGTAGTATTAGGGGAATTTCATTAAAACCTTTGATCATATGTTATGTTGTATGTAACAAAAGTTTAATCCTACTGTGAGGTTTTTCTAAATGTTATCCTTAACAAATATGTTAACAAGTCATCTAACAATGAAATAACATTTTCAACAAAACCTCAATGATTAAGTATTATGATCATGATCTTAAGTCAATTCTGTCTTTGGTTATCACCAGTACATATTTTGGAGTATTTTTAATCATCTCATATCAACCAGTGCTTGGATAATATAAATGTATTTAAAACATTTAATGCAGTCTGTTTCTAATTTATAGTTTTGTTTTTTCTCAACGGTATCATAGTGCGTTTTATACCCATAACATGATTTTATGTCTAATGGCACTTTTGAGATTGAAACTGTTTTAAGATGATGCTTTTAAGGATGCATAGTTTCAAACCCAGACACATTAATATTAAAAAAAAAATCTTACTGCATTAAGCTGCTGCACAAAGATGCCCAGGAGGAGGATCCATCTGCCAATTCAACATAATAGTGGGTTAACTTTAGTGTTTTTATGACCAAACTCCTCACTACAGATAAAGTATCATCATGAAGTGTGTGACAGAGACCTTATGTTGTTTACTTTATTTCATTATACTCTGCTTTTAATGCTGAAATGATGAAAACCCATAAAATGTGAGGCAAAGCAATTACAATGAACAATGTACATATGAAATGGCAGTTGCATCTTGAGCCCATGTATTGAACTGCAAAATCTATACGTCAACTTTGGAAGAAATTATTATCTACTAAATTGTCAACATGCTGCAGGTGGATGTCTGTTGGGTTTAATTTTTTTTTTTTTTTTTTTTTTTTTTTAATAGCAGTGTTTTACTTTGTTGAATAGCTGAGTAAACAAGGAAGAAGTGTGCTTTACCATACTCATTTATGCTGTACATAAAGATCTTCATCCAAAGAAGCCACATATTTTAATGAAAGAATTGAACGATTTAATTCTATATACATTTCTTGGCTGAAAAATTATTGATTAGTCATTAATTAAACATTATTGTCAAGAATTCATTAAAGTTAGGGTGATATGATCATAACCGCTGCTGGAGCATTCAGTGATAAAGTATATAATATAGAATATACAGTTATGGAAAAAATTAGTAAACCATCAAAAGTCGTCAAAAACAATAGTTATGTAATCAAGTACTAACTTGTGTGTGTATCATGTGACTAAAACACAGAAAATAAAACATAGAATGCCTAAAAGCACTGTTTTTGTCAATACAATGCTGTAGCTATTTATGGAAGATTTTGGTTAATATGAAGAAAACTATGCAAAATGATTAGTATTGAGCTCTTAAATTAAACTATTAGGGGTGTGTATTGGCAAGAATCTGGCAATACGATATAAATCACAATACTAGGATCACGATACAATATATCATGATACCATCAAAAAAGGCAATTTTTGGTTTGTTGTTTTACAGTCATTAGAGTTTATGATCCTGGTCAAATGTTCATATTCAGTTCATAACTAACATCATAACATTATTTTTGTTCCAACAAATGAACTAACATCGCCCTTTGAAAGTAAAAAGTGCTTTTAGGATGCTTCAAATAACCATGAATTAATACAACTGTGTTAAATAATAATAAAGAAAATATAAACAATTAAGAACAAAAATGAACCTTCGTCATATCATATATTCACATTTGAATAAATACCTAAAATAAATAACTACTTTTTAATATTGATACAGTATCATGAAATGAAATATCGCGATATATTGCAGAACTGATATTTTCTTACACCCCTATAAACTATTATGAGCTATTGTTGTTGTTATTACATTAGTCCAAACAAATGTACCTTTAGTCATACCAGGCATTAAAATGATCAAGAAACTGAAGGAAACAAGGGGTGGTCTAATAATTTTTTCCATCAGTGTATATCACATCGCAGTTATTCTTGGTTGAATTATTGTTGCAGTGGGATTCACCTGAGCACGTAGAGAGTCACAGCAGTAACTGAGGAGCTCATGTCTTGTCAGTTCTCCGAGCAGATGAGCACTGACCTCAGTGCTGCCCCTAGTGGAGAAGGAAGTCTGACACAACCCAACCAAATAATAACATGTGCATCATTTACAGTACAATCAGCAATATTTTAAAAGTTATGTCTTTCTAGGTGAAGATATCATGGTTTGTACCAGAAAATCTTGATGGTAATCTTCAAAACTTCTGGAGATATTTCACTAACACGTCTAATCATTCTAACAATTCATTAGAACTTAAAGCATTTTTCACAACCTACCTGAATCCAGACGCTCAAACCGTTTCCATGAAGTGTCCAGACAGTCCCGACAGACTAATCTACTGCCTCTGTGTCAGTAAAACCCAAACAGATGAACTGCCGCTGTTTGTGAGAGCGATGAGGGAGGATGAAGATTGGACTTGTCTGTGTCAGTGACCACCTCCTTCTTCAGGGTCAGGTTAAACAACTTCTCCTTGTCTGCTGTATCTATCAAGACACTTGAACCCAGACAGAAAAGTTTAATCTGAAGCAATGACTTAACATCACGTGGATGGATGTAATGTGAGGGCCTGTGACTGTGGAGAGCGTTCAAAGAGGTATTGATCTGTTCTGTTGGGACTCTTGAGCTTTTGATGCAACTGGACCAAGAAAAGCCATGACAAGGGCAGTGTTTGTTGTTGTTTTGATCCTGGCTGCTGTGATGGGAATTAGGGCCAAAAGTGTAAGTCTGTTTTTTGTTTTTATCTATAGACATAATAGAGTAGAAGCTAAACTTTATCTACATCAGTGGTTCGTTCCTCGAGTACCGCTATCCTGCATGTTTTAGATAATTCCCTCTTCCATCACACCTGGTTCAATTAACGATCAGCTCATCACATAATGATGTAATGGCTTCCAGGTGTGATGGAAGAAAACATGCAAGATATGAGTCCACGAGGATTAAACTGATCTATATGAATACAATAAAAGAGCATGCACCATCATTTTGTCACCGAAAAAATTATTAGACCATCAAAATTAATCAAAAAATAGTGGTTATGCAATCAGATACTAACTCCTGTGTGTGTCATGTGACTAAAATAGACAGAAAAGAAAACACGGAATGTCTAAAAGCAGTGTTTTTGTGAGTACAATGACATAGATGTTGATGTAAGAACTAAAATGATTTTGGTTTTTATCAAGAAAACATGGAAAATGGATAAATATCAGCTCTGAAATTAAACTGTTATGAGCTATTTTTGTTGTTATCATTATATTTGTCCAAACAAATGTACTTTTAGTTGCATGAAAATGACAAAGAAATGAAAGAAAACAAGGGTGGTCTAATAATTTTTTCCATGTGTATGTTGCAGTGTATTGAAAAGTACTGGAATGATACATTTAATTCCACTTGCATGCTTGGGAAATACTACATTTGTAAACAGTGGTTCATTAAGATTTTTTAGTTCAGTATTTTATGTTTACATTTTAAAAACTTCCATACATATCCATCATGTATGATGTTTCTCTCTTGCTATAACAAATGTATCCACCATACACAGTCTATTTTCTCAGTAATAGTGCTATAATCGCATACAATTGAGAGAAAACTTCTGGCTTTTGTGACATTTATGGTGTGTTTATATGAGCAGTGTTCTTCCTTTTGATACACAACACTTCAGACTGTTTGGAACTGCAGCGATGCTTATCTGCAAACATTTTAGATCCTGTGTAGATGAGGTTGTTTGCACGTTTAGTTCTGTGTGTACAGAATGTCGAGCAGGCCTCAGGATGTTAGTTGGATTTTTTATGGAATGTCAGGATATATGTAAAGTGCATTTTGGATGTAGAAAATGACTTCAGGACAGTTATTCTCCAGCTGTTCTCTTGTATATTCATGGCTTGAGTTGTTTTAGTTCCATATCAACCAACACGGTGGATGTTCATGCATTATTTACACTCAAATTCAGACTATTACTGTAACTTTTCTGTTCTCGATAAACCTGAGTTACACTATTATGTTTGTGTGTAAATCAAATCTAATTTTTATAAGACTAATTATTGTTTTCTCAGACAAAATTTTTTTAATTTTTTTATTTTTCACGTATTATCTCCATGAAATGAATAAAAACTATATTAGAGTATAATAAAAATGTGAGAAAACACATTAGCTGTGTTAAAAATGTTTTTATATCATACTTTTTCACACAGTCTATCACTTCGCTTCAAAAATGAAATGCATAGTGTCCAACTGAGCGGACATTTTTGTAAATCTGTGAAAAATAGGTTCATAAAAAAAATCAATCGCATTATTTTTACAATGCCTAAAGAAGAATAAAAACAAGCAGCAAAAAAAAAAAAAATCTTAATTAGGATTCTCATAATTCATGCCTGAAAGGGTTAAAAAAAAAAAAAAGGTAGATATTACCCATAATAACTGTGAAAATAATGTAATTGCAGAATGTAACGCTGATGTTATGTAATGAAAACAGGACATATTTGCATTAGTCTGTAAATGTTTACAGTACAACATGACAATAACGTAATCATATTTGGAGCCCTGGCAATTGAATTTTCATTTGACACTAATAATGAGTAATTAGCAGCACCATCTCCCCTGGAAAACCAATTAAATAACATGCATTTAATGTAGAGCTTTATTTTATGCGCACAAGGAATTAAACCCATGTGACCAGAGATAACTGAATGACCGGACACAGTGATCCAAGCTGCGATAGCAAGCAAATCTATGACTCTATAACATGGAGAGCACCAAGATTCAGATGATCACAATGTGTTTAAATTGTAAAATATGTGGATAATAACATACTTATTTAACCCATGAAAGACCATTGACAAACAAGCCTGGTTTATAATAATAATAAAATATGAAAAAACAAAGTTTATATATGTAGCTTGTCTTGCAAAACATAGGCAACCCCCCCCCAAAGTTACGTCCTTGATTGTCACTCTTACATAGGCAGCTATTTATTTATTTATTTTAACTTCCTGTATTTAATGTAATCATAGCAAGGTAAAGATGAAATGGAGTAATGAGCAGTGATTTCATATTGTTTTTGTTACATATTTGGACATTTTAGCATAAAAACAAGTACAATAAGGAGACGGGTTCTGCTTTATGGATCACCACTAGTGTTGTCTAAATCTGGCTAAAATGTATTATATATATATATATATATGTATGTATGTGTATATATATATTTGCATTTATAAAAAAAAAAAAAAAAAAGAGTGACTCTGCATTTTATTTTCAGTGTGTGTGCAATGGAAAGTCAAGGTGCCACTGTGAAGGGGTGAAAGGCACCAAGGTGAGTGGAATTTTGTCTGTGTGCAAAAATAATCACCTGCAACCACCAAGGTATTAACTAAAAATGATTTGTGCCCCAGTAAAGCTACATTATTATTGCTATCATCATTACTGTAGTCATTGGTAGTAATAGTAGTTGTAATTGTAGTTGTTGCCACTGTAGTAGTAGTACTAATATAGTAATAGTATTGGTATTAATATTATTCATTAATACGTTTTGTAAACTCATTTTATCCCCACTAGGGTCACTGGGAGCCTATCCCAGCTAATTATGAGAGAAGGCGTGGTACACCCTGGACATATTATTATTATTATTATTATTATACAAAATTTGAAACAAATGAAGTTCTTCCAACCACACGTTATGCCACGACTTATCTGACATATGTGAACATGTCCTGATGTTTTTACATCAATTATTACTGACTCCTAATCTCATAAGTCACCTTGCATTAAATGCAGTTTGTCTCTGTGTCCTTCTTTATCGTTTTAAACGTATTAAGGGAGACCGCTGGTTTCATTTTAAATCAATTTGTAATGAGCTCCAAGCAGACAGACAAGAACACATACGACCTATTCAGCTTCATACAGTCCTGGTATAGTAAAGGTCTGTGCTCCGAAACACTACCCTCCATCACTTTTAGTGCTGACTAATGTTTGTCTGTTTGGATATGCACATAAATATAATTACCACGTCTTACTATAACTAACTAACTAATTATTTTAATCATACATTTTCTTAAGGGGATTCGTAAAGTTTTGTTTTCATTAGTGGTTTTTATTCAACCTACACTTTTTTAGCCTTGTGTGATATGAATTCAGATTTATCATGTCATCAGTACTAATGCTTTATATTGCAATTCAACACAAAATGCATTCCTATAATATATTTACATCCATGCATAGGGTGAAAGAGGTTTCCCGGGTGATCCAGGTCTCCCAGGGCCAGAGGGTCGTCTAGGATCAACTGGCCATGGTGGATCCCTGTGACCATAGGTAGAGTCTCTCTCTCTCTCTCTCTCTCTCTCTCTCTCTCTCTCTCTCTCTCTCTCTCTCTCTCTCTCTCTTATTTTTAGTGTTTGCAGTATACAATTGTAATGATCTTAGTAGAGGGCAACAATGAATCCAATTGTGTATTAATATGATGAATTACATCCTCCTCTTTGCTTTTTAAGTACATATTCTGCATCTCATTAGATCTCTAAGATTTATTATAGGTTGGTTTCTTTGACAGGGTAACATCGGGACTCCTGGAGTTGTAGGGCCTAAAGGTGATCAGGTAACGTAACAGCTATTCAGGAGTGAAATGTATGATTCAAAAGCCTGTAATTCTACCTTCATGTAGACAAAGTCAAACCTTTTAATATCTTAAAAATATTGTGTTTTCATAGGGATTTCCAGGAAAAGAAGGATTTGCTGGATCTCATGGTTTGCCGGTGAGGTGTCGCTTTAATTTCTGATTTGATTTATTCACCCAGTAATTTTATTTTTTACTTCATAGTCAGTTACTTCTATCTTACAGGGTATCCCAGGTTTACAGGGGCCACCAGGTCCCCCAGGGGCCCATGGCTGCAATGGAACAGATGTAAGAAAAAAACATGTGTAAATAGATAACAGGTCTGATGTTACATAGTTTCACATCAATTTAAAGTTTTTTTATTGTAGAGATATGAATGAAAGGCTTTGCAAACATAATACATAGTATGGTACTTTGAAACGGTTAGAGTTAAAAAATATACTTTTATAATTATATATATATAATTGACTAAATCCCTGTTTTTCTACTTTTAGGGGGAAGATGGGTTTCCTGGTAGTCCTGGGACCAGTGGTACTGATGGACCACCAGTAAGATAAACATCGGTCAGCCCAGATAAGTCGAGTTTATTTAAAAAAAACTGAGAAAAGTAAATTTCTTTCAGCTTTTCCATCCAGGAGTCGCCACAGTAAATCAGATTCACATGTTGATTTGGCACAAGTTTTTACGTCGGATGCCCTTCCTGACGCAACCCTCTGTTTTTATCTGGGCTTGGGACCGGCACAATGAGACACTGCCCCCTTGTGGCTACAGGTATAGGTGCGTATAGGATAAAGGGCCAAAAAACTGAGAAAAGTGATTCTCCTTAAAAACAATTAAGTAATGATTAATGAACTATTTCAGTGCATTTAGGGGCAGCCATGGCTCAGGTAGTAGAGCAGGATCATCCAATAACCAAAGGGTTGGTGAAATCCTGCTCTGTCCTGGTCGTGCCGTTGTGTCTTTTTGCCTTGGGTAAGACGCGTCACCCACAGTGCCTCTAGTGTCACTCACACTGGTGTATGAATGCATAGGTGGGAGAGGCTGTTCGGCCCCAGTCACTTGTAACTGTAACTAAAAACATACTTTACCACCATCAGAGTGTGAATGTGTGAGCAAATGAATAATGGATCAATAATGTAAAGGGTGCCTTGAAAAGTGCTATAGAAATGTAATCTATTATTATTATTTAACTTAAATTTAACTAAGATTTACTTTTCTTTTTTTTTTTTAAGGCCACCACTTTTCTAATTTTTTTTTTTTTACGTAAACTCAACTTATCCTGGCTTACAGTGTGCACTTTATCTATGTTTTGTTTATTTATTTTATGAATTTCAGCATACCTGAGCATTTTGTGTTCAAAAATCCCCTCACCTTTGCTCTTACTTTGCAGGGCCCACCAGGTCTGCGTGGACCTAAGGTAATCCACTGAATATTGTCCACCCACAGCCTGTTGTTAAGTACTTATGTAGAAAGAAAGGTACAACAGCAGAACTACTCAGCAATTGCTGTCTTTTAAGAAGTTTATTAGTTCCTGAAGGACCAAGAAAAAATAACACAACGCTGCAACAGCAGAAACACTTGGCTTCTCCGAGCTCCCGTAGCTCATTTTGAACTGGGTCCTCTTGAGATCAATAACATTTTAAGTGATTATTCCTTTTTGTTCCATCTAAAAAAAAGAAGAAAATCATTGCTTTGGGAATATCATAAACATTCCTAGAGAATCATAAAATATTGTTGGTAACATGTCCGATGTTGATAATGTTTTATCAGGTGTTGTGTAAAGGTTTGGACTGTTTTTGTATTTGTTCTGCTCTTCTATATACACAAGCCCTGTTTTTACCACAAGGATGATAAACAGAGAATGTGTTGTAGAGATAAGAACTAACCAAATGTCTGGAAACATGAAAACTACTGGGAAAGATGCGTAGTGTAGAACAATCTATAAAAAAATAAAAATCAACTTGAGAGTCATTATTGAAGATTTATAGGAGAGATGCATACATTTCTTGTGACATAAATTGTTGACGAGACCCAGGAAGATCTGTGAATGTATACAAGTGAAATATATAAAGTACAAATTCATCCCCTTTGCAGTCATCGCAGGGGGGAAAATCACCCACTGATACCCAAACCATTTTTATACCAGACTGGATACTATTTACTATAAGCTACAAATGTAAAAATATTCTTTCCTGAGGTATCGCATTTGCAAAAATCATACATTTGACCATGATGCTTGCCCGCATCGAAACATAATAAAATGTGAATAAAGAGTGGAAAACCAGACTATTCCACTTTACATCAGTCATAATTAAACATTCAAACTGTAAACTCCATTCTGTAATATTAAAGGATATCTAAGATAACAGATTGTATATATTATTTATCACATTTATGTTTTCAGTTGTGTATAATTAGGCCCTATAATAAAGGACTAACATTTATTTCATCCTCTACATAAGATACAGCATATTCTGTAACTGTATCTAATCTAGTGTTGGCTTCATAAAACAATCACATCCTGTCGTAGGTTGATTGTTGATGTGTGGGTTATTTGTTGTTATAATCATACTGCAGATGAATAATAAGGGTCTCCTCTCAGTAATGTGAATAGTGGTGAATTATATAATGTGTATTAATGATCCTTACACCCTCACAGATGCTGCTGTTCCATTATGTTTATGACAAAGCTAATTACATGTAGGATGTAAACATTTATTATGTTTACCAAATACTTGCACCATCAGGTTTTTGACCACTAATTGGACTAGATTTGTGTGTAATTTAGTGTATATTCTACATCATAGGTGTTAAACATGCCCCCTGGGGCCAATCTGGCCCCTGGGATGAATTTGTGAAATACAAAAATTACACTGAAGATATTTACAATCAATGGTGTCAAAATCATCTTAATTCAGGTTCTACATACGGACCAATATGAGCTAAAGTGGGTCAGACCAGTAGAATACTATTATTATAACCTATAAATATTGACAACTTCAAAGTTTCTCTTTGCTTTATTGTAAAAAAGTCAAATTACATGAAAATGATCACATTAACAAATTATCCTTTAATAAAATATGTGAATAACCCGAACAAATATGAACTGAAATGGCTTAAGAGGAGCAAATATTTTGTGTATTTGTAATAGTTGTAATGCATATGTATAAATGATAAACTGATTAGGCAAAATATTGTTAAAATTACATTTGTTATTATTATTTTTTTGTTATTCTTAATACATTTCAATTTCGTATTTTTCAGATTTTAATGAAACTTTATAGATGTAAACATTATCATAATATAATGTACTTTTTTCACTGTTATTATTGTTATTATTTTACTGACCCACTTGTGATCATGTTAGGGGGAATATGGCCCCTGAGCTAAAATGAGTTTGACACCTCTGTTCTACATCATCACTTCTTCCACCTCTCAGGGTGAATCAAGGATATCAGTGAATGCATCACCAGGGCCACCGGGGCTGCGTGGGAGGAACGGAGAGCCGGTAACTGTTTCTGTCTTAATATTAACACAGCTGTTTAATTATGTCTGCTTATACTCAAAAGAAGCTTCCTCGTTCCTCAGGGATATGAGGGTCCCCCTGGAGACCCTGGATTACAAGGGAATCGTGGATCATACGGACAACCCGTGAGTAAAGTTTGTGTTCCATACACCACCTAAAAAACACACACTACAGTATATGTCATGGATAATGATGTGGCGGTATTACCAATCAACAGGGGTTTCCTGGACAAGCAGGTCCTCCAGGTTTTAAGGTAACGTTCATGAATAATTCAGCAGAGATGTGACACTTATGACACATGTTATGAGTCTGAGAAATAGTTGGTGATTAGATGCTTTTGTATCTGTTGCATTATAGATTTGTATTCTGGGCTTCCTATCACAGCTATTGTCTTAATATTCTATTGTAAGTGGCTTTGGATAAAAGTGTCTGTAATGTAGTGTAATATGATTCCTATTCAGTGGCTTAAATTGCATATCACAATCAAACTGTATGGGGAAAAAAAAGGAAATGTAATATTTTTTGTAGTGACAAGTCACAATTGCTGTTCTTTTTTTAATTATCTTTTTAGTACAAAGGGAAATATCCATTACATACAATGATTACAGCCTCAATCATTCAAGAAAACAAAATAAAAATGGACAAAGAGAGATACAGTGATTGTATTAATGTTGCCCTCCTAGAATTTCTTTATTTTCCATTATTTTAAGTTAAAACGTTAACAGAACAGGGGAGAGCACCAACTCATATAATCACAACCGCACATAAAAGCAGATCGGTTCACACAAAGCACTAATACAGTCAGATGAAATCAGATCTAATTAGTTTTATGTACTCAGTCCATTTGAACCAGATCTTATAATATTTTCAACTCTGAGGGAATGAGACATCTTCTATATAATATTTACTGTATCTCATGGACAATTCCAAATTGGAATTGTTCAATTGCTGTTCTGTTCCTCAGGGGCAAGAAGGCATAAGTGGTATTCAAGGTCCTCGTGGGATGAAGGTAAGTCCTAATTTTGTGTTTGTCTTTTGTGAAAGGTTACGTTTTCTATGTCTGCAATGAGGATAAGCATTTTATTTTACACAGGGAAGACGGGGACCACTAGGTCTACCTGGTCCACCAGGTCGCACGAACCAGTACGTCTCTGGAGGCTACGAGTTACTTTTCAAGGTAGACAGTGTTTAATAAATTAATACATAATAATAACATGCAGGGTAATGCAGTAATGCAGGGTATCAAACATGTGGCCCGGGGGCCAAATGCAGCCTGCCAAAGGTTCCCATGGGATGAGTTTTTGAAATGCAAAAATTACACTTAAGATATTCACAAAAATGTGATCAGATTCCACATACAAATCAGTAAAATATTATTATAATGACCTGTAAATACCCATGACTTCAAATTCTTCTCTGTAAATATAAACCTTTTCATGAAATTTTCCACAAAATTTACACTAAAACAAACTATCATTTCACAAAAATATTAAATATCCTGAACAAATATAAACAACCTGAAATGTTTTAAGTGAGGTGTAATTTTACCACTATTCTGCCTGTTATTAAATGTGCATTTGTATATCCACTGTCATCTGAAAGTTGTAAACTGAATATTTAATATTATTAAAATTGCACTTATTTTTCTTGAGAAATGTTAGGATCATGTTATTCACAATTTTTGAAAGTTTGTACTTGACATTATTTTTTAATAATTATGTTATTATTTTACTGGTCTGGCCCATTTCACACCAAATTTGGCCCCCGAACTAAAATGAGTTTGACACCCATGGTGTAATGACTGTACTGAAACAATCACAATTACAGATAAAACCAATATCTGCTCATTTTCTTGTACAAATCCACATATACTTATGCAATTGTGTGAATCAGTGTTGTAAACTGCATTGATTATATCTCATGCTTTTTGACTTACAGAACTAAATATAAAATATAAAATATGAAATATATATATAAATGAAAATGTATCACCAAGCACCACTTTTTTCTGTTGTTTGTATTTCCTTTCATAAATTAAAGACAAACCAAGTGACATCATAGCTCAGAAGCATAATCACTCACCAATTACCAATCAGAAATATGTGGTAGTCATTCTCTCGGGACTTTAAATATCTTCAGTAAATGTCATTGAAATGTCACATCATGGAGATGAGAATGTATCAAAAATCATTACAGACCTTTAAGACCATGATTAGGATTCATGCAAAATTTCATGTCAGCATAACTTGTAGATGTTAAATTATTATGCATATGTTTACATCAAAATGCTAAAATAAACAGAATTATGCTTTTTTTTAGACTTCCATTCTTGTTACTGTAATGAATATGTAATAACAGGGGTTTATTTCATGTTCAGGGTTTAAAGGGGGAGGTAGGAGATGTAGGAGAAAAAGGCTGCCAAGGTGAACCAGTAAGTTTTGTTTTTTTTTTATAACAATGGCACTGTTAGTATCAGGTATAACACATATTAAAATTAAATGCACTTTTTAGGATCTTCAAAACCTTCATTTAAGGTTTTCTCTACTTTATTAGTGTTGATTGACTTGTTTTGTTATGAAAATGTATTTTTAGGGAGATCCTGGCTATGGACATTACAATAAAGGAACAAAAGGCGCTAAAGGACAGGAGGGTCCAGAAGTAAGATACCATTTCACTTCCTCTATTCACCCACAGGGAAAATTTGTTCCAAACTATAAATTTGCTGTGACCTTTGTTTTTGTGCCACATCCCAAAAGATTTTTCACACTCACACTGCACTGACAGGCTTCATGTAATGCCTTAGGAATAGCTTAAAAAGCACAATCAGCAGAGGGCAGTAATGCAACATTTAACTCAACGGGATTTTCACATGAATAAGGGAAGGGGAGTGAAGAAACAGGAGCTTTGCTATCAATCAAAATAGGTCACTTCACAATGTTTGTGGTGGGTAAATTATCACGTATTAAAACATTTTATAGTCGGTACCCATAAGAGCTGAGCTAGTGTATGTGATATCATGATCCATAGCTGTAGTCATTTAATTACCTTCTAAATCTATAGCACTGGAATCTAAACTAACATGTGCATGTGTGTTATTGTTAAATACATTCTGATGTGATTTCATAGTTTACACACAAAAGGCAAGTTTCTGGATGCCTGATGCTTCTATAAACTTAAGCTCCTATATATATATATACAGTATATTTATATGTCTTTCACTTTCCTCACAGGGAAAACAAGGAAAGGATGGTGACCCTGGTAATCCTGGAATAAGGGTACTGTCCTAATGCACTTGACTTGTACATTATATGAAGTATGAAGAGGCTGTTTTTGTGTGATTACTCACGGCATATCTTTTAACACAACATTTTTCTTTGTAGGGGAGGCCAGGCCGAAAGGGTGATATGGGATATCCAGGGGTCACAGGAGTGCATGTTAGTACTAAAAACTGTATATACATATATTTTAAATGTGTTGTATAATTAGTTTCATCCTACTTTGTTGTATACTTTGATTTTTAGGGTGAAAGGGGAAATAGGGGTCTCCCTGGTCCACCTGGAGATGTGAGTCTTAGCTTTTATTTTTTATTATTCATTTGGTTTTGGTTTTGATGGCTGTGTTTCTCATAGGTATTAACCTTCTTTCTTTCAAGCATGAATTGACAATAAAATGATGAACTGATTATTTCTTTAATGTTTCGCCATGATTTTGCTTCTGGTGGTTTGTCGCAGACAATTTGGACTGATTCACCTAAAGGATTCATTGGAGATCCTGGTCAACCAGGTGCGCCTGGGCTCCCTGGGCCACAAGGTTGGTGAACATTATGTGTACAGAGAATGATCAGCAATAATCACATCATCATAGTCACATGATGGGTTATTCTAAGGGTTCTATAAGTAGTTATGATATATGTATTTATTAGAAATAACAATGTTTGGTATTCTGTTTGTCAGGTATTCCTGGGTTTCAAGGACCAGATGGTGCTCCAGGTACACGTTTATTCTCCTTTCTCCCTACCCAACCCTTCTGTTTCCACCTTCTTCTTCTTCTTCTTTTAAATTGAATTGACTTGAATATAAAGACATTTACATATTCTAAATATATCATTTCAACTCTATCATCTCACATTGTACAGGACAAATTTCTGGGAGTTATGTGCCAGGACTACGTGGCCCTCAAGGTTTTCCAGGTCCTAAAGGGGATCTAGGTGAGCCAGGGGATATGTATATTGGAAGACCAGGTCCAGAGGGAGAACCTGGTGATCAGGGTCCTCCCGGAGATCAGGGCCCACCTGGACCACCTGAGGACAGAAGTATGTGAAAATGTTTCTCACTTGCTACAAGCTACTTAAATACAAACACTGATACATTTTATTCTTCTAATAGGCATTTTATTTGATACTGAATTTTGTCTATTCTTACTAAAGATGTTCTGAACATGTGTTTTCTTCAGTTTGTTTTATTCATGTTTTCAGTACTATTTCATTATGTGCTGTGGTAGACAGACAGGGACATTTTCCAAGAAGAGAGGGTCTATCTTGGATTTTCAGATGATATTCCAGTCCACACTGTTTGAGTACCACCTATGAAAATGTAAATGCATAAAACTTTACAACTTGAAAAATTGCACAATGAATCATTCTGCCTGAATGAATTGAACTACTCATTTTGTATCACTGATGACTGTGATCTTATGCTATCCTTGATATTTAAAAAATGATGATTCATTTGATGTGCCTGAGATATTGCTAAACAGAAACAATATTATTGAAAAACAGAGGCTATTACATTTAAAATCAAGTGGTTGAAATTACAGTATTTGATACAATTGCTATACTTGAAATTAGTTTCAAATATTTCAGGTGTAACAAAAGTGAACTAGAATAGAAAATACATGAAGTATAAATGTAGGTTTTTTTCTGATTGCAGTGATTGTGCTAATATAGAGCTTGTTTTTGTCATTGCTTCTAGATAACAGGATTGTCAAGGGCCTGCCAGGAATGAAGGGAATGAAGGGCATCCCTGGACCGACAGGATATCCCGGATGGTTTGGAATGAAAGGTTCTGGACAATGTCTGGACACTATCTCTTCAGACTTTCTGATGTCCATTCATTAACTATGTTTGTTGCTGGGTTTTTCAATATCTTGATTTTTTTAGGAGAAAAGGGTGAGCCCTGTTATGACTGTTCAATATCAGGACTACAAGGACCACCAGGTCCTCCTGGTCCCCCTGGCATCCCAGGTAAAACTCTTTATTTTACTATGTGAATGTCTATCTACTTTCAGGAGTATTTCTATAATTAAGCTTGAATAGACTTTGGATATCATTCTTCCATTGATACCTTTTTCTCATTCAGGACAGAACCAGGGTCCAGGTCCCAAAGGTGACCCAGGTTTTCCAGGATCTAGAGGTGCACCTGGAAGACCAGTAGGAAAAGCTTTTGCAGTTTTTTTTTTTTTTTTTTTGTCTTTGCTGTTGTTGTTTTGTGAAGAACTTGAAAAACACCATTCCTTTATGCTAGGGTCCTCCAGGTCAGATAGGATACCAAGG
Organism: Maxillicosta whitleyi; assembly: GCA_029822895.1. Lineage (NCBI taxonomy): Eukaryota > Metazoa > Chordata > Actinopteri > Perciformes > Neosebastidae > Maxillicosta > Maxillicosta whitleyi. The sequence goes on along the minus strand of JAPSES010111310.1, from coordinate 501 downwards.
CCCACCAGGACAAAAGGGAGAATCCTACTCCCACAAAGCCCCTGGGATAAAAGGAGAAAAAGGAGACCTGGGATATCCTGGCAGACATGGAGGAGATGGCCTTCCTGGGTCTCCTGGGCAGCCAGGTCGCAAAGGTGAGAGGGGCCCACCAGGGGATTCGGTAAGAAGGTTTTGACAGATGATATTCATTTTTATCCACTTGTGCTCCAGTGTACTTGAATGTTGATGTAAATGTTTTACTACTCCCAAGTATGTCTATCCTGGTGTGGAGGGACACCGTGGTATTCCAGGCCCACCAGGGCTTTCAGGCAGACCAGGTCCAGAAGGCCTCCCTGGCCAACCAGGATATGGGCCTCCTGGACATCCAGGAAGTAAAGGAGATGTTGGTGTCCCTGGCCTGCCCGGAAACCCTGGAATTCCAGGTATAGAGTCATATTAAACAGTAGACAATTTAACGAAGAAAAATGTTAACAGACACATAGACAGAGCAACATATATATA
>JAPSES010111265.1:5912-17724 GCA_029822895.1 Maxillicosta whitleyi | reverse complement strand
AATTTTCAACAAACCAGATTCAGAAGTTGACAGTTAATACACCGCTAGACTAAATGTCTGGAATCACTGCAGGGTCTCCTCAGTAGTGAAAGTATCTGTTGTGTCTGTGTGAATTCCAGCCTCACTTCATCGGCATGATTGTAAATGTAACAAAAAAAATATCCCACATAACAAGAAATATTAAGAAATTAAGAAAAAAAAAATTAATAATGAAGAAATGAACAAAAATGAAGAAAAACTGAGTAAAACAATGAAGGAATTTTTAAAAAAAATCCCCAAAGATTTTTAAAATAATGAAGAAATGACATTGAAATATTGAGTAAAGTAATTAAGAATTAAACAAAAATGAGCAAAATACTGAAGAAATGAAAAGAAATAGTTTAAAATAATGAAGAAATGAACAAAACTGAAGAAACATCGAGTAAAATAATGAACTATACACAGTCAATTCTGTGTCAGGTTTTTTCTTCAGTTTGGTTTTCACTCGGGAGTCGACAACAGGTCATGAACACAAAATAAACAACAACAAAACATGACATTTTTAATTTTCAGTCAATATTAACAAAACAGAAATGGGGGGGGGATCACAATTCTGATGTAAAATTTGACGTGCATTTCAGATTAAATTTAATACAAAAATTGAAAGTTATAATCAGTGTTTCATCAGCAGACACAGTTCCATCTGTGTTGCCATGGTAATGCCGTACGGTGTTACTGGTAGAGATCCACACATCCCATACATCCATGTAACCATAGGGACGACGGCTAAAAACACCAAGTACTTAGATGGTCAGATGTGTGATGCTAATGTATGGAGTCGAAAATGCAGAAATTTGTGCTCAAAAGTTGTAAGAAAGGTGACGTGACGGGGGGGTTTATGTGTGTTTCAGGAGGAGGAGGAGCGCCGAGCCAAGGAGGAGCAGGAGAGGAGGGAGGAGGAGGAATACCTGAAGCTGAAGGCGGCATTTGTTATCGAAGACCAAGGAGAGGAGGAGCAGCTGACGGAGGACCAGGTTAGCTAACGTTAGCACTGCGGCACAAAACCTGACTGTTTTCTAATAAAGACGTGCTTTTATTAGGAATGTATACACACAAAAATATAAACACAATACGCACCAAACAGATAAAATCCATTTATCAAAACAGAAATAACTCTGTTCTATGTGGTCATGAACCAAATCATACGATAACATACACCATAAATAAAATTAAATCAACATGGCTACACTATTTTTTTAATAGAAAATGGGGAAAAAATGAACAAAACTCAACAGAAATTTAGTAAAGTAATGAACAAATGAACAAAACTGACAAAAAATGGTGTAAAATAATGAAAAAAAAACCCTAAACGTAACAAAAAATTTATAAAATAATATACAAAACTAAACAAAAATTGTACATAATAGTGTTTAAAATGAGCTGAAGACAATCACAGGAAGTTTGATTCTACTGTCACTACGTTTGTACAAACTAAAATAAAACCAATAATGGACTGAAACGCCTCAACCAGTGTTTATCGATTATCATATTTGTAAACACATCAGATCTGATTATTACAGTTATGTGATTATTAACAGATTGTGTAAACGAGGTCAGTGACGATTCCGAGTCTGAAAACATTTATTTTACCTGGCAACACATGGTGCTCAAATATGATTGGACAAACACACTAACATGAAAAAGTCAGAGTTACTGTCTAATTTGTCCTATTTTCTGATGGTCATGTGATCAGGTGAATCCAGATGGATGTCACTGTCGGGTCTGTACAGAACCAGAACTGTCTTTTGTGTTTTGTTTACGTCACATTCGATGATGGTATTAAGTATTTGTGCTCATTTCCCAGTCTCGGAATCTTCTCCAGGAGTTCATTGACTACATCGAGGTGAGTCCCTCCCCCTTCACCCTTCACCCTGAGCTCCTGTCGAACCGCTGCTCGGTTTCATTCACGGTCGTCTTGGTTCTTACAGAGTTCTAAAGTGGTTCTGCTGGAGGACTTGGCCTCTCATTTCGGAATGAGGACGCAGGACGCCATCGCCAGGCTGCAGGATCTGTTAGCAGATGGATCACTGACTGGTGGGTGGGGTTGACCGTTCACAAAACACACAGGTTAACATTTGACGGACGGACGGACGGATGCTATAAAGACTGTTTAAAAATATCACACAAAATACTGAAAAATACTGGCAATTTACAAAAACTACAAAGACAATATATTAAATGTACAAAAAGCTAACTCTCTACTACAGACTAATCTAATCTAATGTAATCCAATGTACTGTGTTGTAATCTACTCTAATGTAATGTACTCCAATGTAATCTAATCAAATCTAATGTAAATTTATCAAAACTGGCCCAGTCTAATCTAATCTAATCTAATGTAAATGTATCTAATGTAACCCAGTGTAATATAATCTAATAGATAGATACTTTATTAATCCCGAGGCAAGTTCAAGAAATGTAATCTAATCTAATGTAAATGTATATAATGTAACCCACTGTAATGTAATGTAATCTAATGTGGATTTATCTAATGTAATGTAATCTAATTTAACCTAATCTAATGTAATCCCATCTAATCTAATATAATTTAATGTATCTAATGTAACCCATTGTAATGTAATATAATGTAATCTAATGTGGATTTATGTAATGTAATCTCATCTAATGTAATGTAATCTAACCTAACCTAATCTAATGTAATCCCATCTGTTCTAATCTAATGTAATATAATTTAATGTTTCTAATGTAACTCAGTGTAATGTAATCTAATAGATAGATTATTAATCCTGAGGCAAGTTCAAGAAATGTAATCTAATCTAATGTAAATGTATCTAATGTAACCCACTGTAATGTAATGTAATCTAATGTGGATTTATCTAATGTAATCCCATCTATTCTAATCTAATGTAACATAATTTAATATATCTAATGTAACCCACTGTAATGTAATGTATTCTAATGCAATGTAATGTAATGTAACCCACTGTAATGTAATGTATTCTAATGCAATGTAATGTAATGTAATCTAACCTAATCTAATGTAATCCCATCTATTCTAATCTAATGTAACATAATTTAATGTGTCTAATGTAACCCACTGTAATGTAATGTATTCTAATGTGATGTAATCTAATCTGAATTAATGTAATCTAATGTAATGTATCGAATGTAACCCACTGTAATGTAACCTCGCCTCTGTATGAGTTCCTCCGTTCTTATTTCCGTCTGCAGGTGTGATCGACGACAGGGGGAAGTTCATCTCCATCACCCCACAGGAGCTGGACTCGGTGGCCCAGTTCATCCGACAGAGGGGTCGGGTGTCCATCACAGAACTGGCCCAGGCCAGTAACTCTCTGATCAGCCTGACGCCGGAGAGTCGCAGCAACGCCTGAAGGACCCGCAACCAACAACCTGAGCGTAGAGGACGAAGCCCACCCATGACGACACGACTCCTGTGGGTCCGACCAGTACAAGACCACGATCACCTCCAAATAATATCAACTACAAACGCTGGTTTTACAGTGAAAAAAGTCAAATTACTTCATGGAAAATATTTACATCTACAAACAACCTTTTAAATAATACGAATAACATGAACAACCTGAAATTCCTTAAGCAAAATAAATGTAATTTGAACAATGTTCTGCCTCAGTTTATCATTTACAACTTGTAAATCCCAGTGGATCTACAAATATATGAATGTATAAAAAAAATATACCAAACATTTAATAACAGGCAGAATACTGGTGCCTGGTGACTTATATTAAAAGATTTCAGGTTATTCACATTTTTATTCACAGCCCAGTATGATCTAAAGTGGCTCGGATCAATAAAATATGAATAATAACCTATAAATAATGGTAAAAATGTGAGAAACATGAACAGAAATAGACAAAAAAAAAACAATGAATATGATCAAAATAAACAGTAACAAGAGTCAAAAATAGTCAAATATGTTCGTTTCGTTAGTTTTTTTGAGAGTACATACTTTGTAAATGTAACTATTTTCATGTAATTTTACTTTTTTTCACTAAAAAATAGAAGTTATTTAAAGGTAATTATTTTACTGCTCTGACCCACTTTAGATCATATTGGTCTGGATGTGGAACCTGAACTAAAATGATTTGAACATCATTGATAGTTAATATTTTTTTTCACATTTCAGAAAAAAGAAAAGAAAAGCTAAGTGGGCTGTGTTTGAGACATTTAATGTAATATAATGTCATTTTCCTTTTATTTTAAATGGAAAATCATCGAAAAAGAAACAGTTCTGTTTGAATATTTTGTAGAAATACCAACTTCTACCAGTAGGTGTCAGCATTGGGTTAGATTTAAGGTCAACTGCTGCCTTTTTGGGGGAAATACAGTTAATAAACAGACAATTTAATACATGTGATTTGATGCATTTGTTTTTTTTTTTTTAATTAAATCTACAATTTTCATTCATTCATTCATTTATCATGGGAATGGAAAATGTTTTTTACCAGAGTCATCAAACCTTAAAGGTCTAGAAAATAATTAATGTTAATGTCTTGTCACCCAATCTGTCCTTTTACATTTCTTTTCCTTTTTAAGGGATTTATCACCACTTAATTATAATATTGTGCTCTGAATTTTGCCATTTTGAGTGAAAATCGTGTATTTTCTTATATTTAATTGACTGAGGATGTAGATGTTCCTTAAAATCTCAGATTAAAATTAGGACTTATTATATCTGAACATAAAATAAGTGTCTCCATCCAGAATAAAATATGAAATGTGCATTTATGGAACTTAAATCCTCTTGAATCCCAGGAAAATTAAAGTTTTGTTGTATTTTTTAATGTTAAATAATTGCTGTGATTGTAGCATGTATTGATTTATTGATTGTTTTGCTTCTTTTTTTTTTGGTAACTCAGTTTTTATTGTTTTTTCTTTCTTTTCACCCATAACAAACAGGATAAAATTACAAGAAAATCAAATATTAAAAAACCAAATTGATACAAAAACAATAGTTTTATTTGATGAGACATTATAAAGGTAAAGCTGTTGAGGATTTAACTGATAGAACTATGACATTAAAGTACATTTTTAAAGCACCAGCTGACGTGTGCTTGTACAGTTGAATATTTAATCAGGATCAGCCTGTTTTATATTCAACATTTTCTCCAAACATGTACAAACTGCACAGAAACAGAACCTGTGCATGTTTTTTTGTCCCAGTAAATCCTTGGTGTCCATTCTCTAAACTTATTATTTAGTGACAGATCAGTGGATTTGTCTGTCGTACGTCCATAAAATGAGTTCAGGGAAACTGTTGGGGGTAAATCTGAGCTAAAACAGACTCTGTCCAAACTGTGTTTTATTATACATGTCTGTCTGTTTGATTGTCTGTGGGTGTTTGTCTGTCTGTGGTCCTGTCTCTGAGTTCACATGTCAACATCTTGGCCAAAGTGTCTGGACTGGTTTCAAGTTTGAGTCACTCTGGACTTCTGGTCATTTTTGGGAACATCTGGGTAATAAGCAACAGTGAAACCACAGCTGAACCTGTAACCTAGCAACAAGGGACGACGGGGAATGAGGAGAAACAGCCCACGTTCACTGACATTTAACCACTGAACAGAAGAACAGTCCAACACATGGTCACACATTTACACACGGACGGAACCAACGTGGACTTTTAATGATCATATGGGGGAAAATGAAAGCCATCCATCCATCCATAGAATCATTCATCAGTTTGTCCATCCACCCATCCATGCACCCATCCATAGAATCATCTGTCCATCCATCTATCCATCCATCCATCCATAAATACATCCATCCATCAATGCATCCATCCATACATCCAGCTGTGCATCCATCCATGCATGGATCCATCCATCCATCCACCCATCCATAGAATCATCCGTCCATCCATCCATTCATCCATGCGTCCGTCCATCCATCCATCCATGCATCCATCCATACATCCATCTGTGCATCCATCCATCCACGCATCCATAGAATCATCTGTCCATCCATCCATCATCTATATTTGTAGTGGTTTTTGTCTCATTATGTCAGAGCTGGTCCAAATGGACCTTTGAACAGAACAATGTGATGGTCGAATAACTTTTACTTCCAACGGCCGTGTGAGACAACATCCTCATTAATGGAGTTGTGTGGGAGGTGAACAGGTGAGGATACAACCCCCCCGATAGCTCCAACAGTATCAGATCCAAAGTGTTGTAGAGTTCTGCCAAGGCTGGAAGTTTCTCCTGTGACTCACAGGTTCTGTTTAAGAACCGCTCTGAGTTAACAGTGTTTTTAAAAACAGCGCCATCAGGGCCAAAGACACAATGAGTCCAGATCATTTTGAGGAATGAAATCAAAGTGATATAGTTTACTGTGAGTTTCCCAGAGAGCTGAGTCATTTCTCAACAATAACGCTGTCTTTCCAGAGAAATTTCCCACCAAACAATCACATACAGTCATTACCGGAATGTGGAAATAAATACACGTTAACAAGTGATTTATTTAACCTGGTCCTGAGGCTGGATATTCCCTTCAATCGTTTCCTGTTTTCATCCACTAGAGCAGAGGTTTCAGACTCATTTTATTTCCAGTTCCACATTCAAACTAGTATGATCTAAAGTGGATCAGACCAGTAAAATAATAACATGATAACATATAAATAATGACAAACGTTTTTGTGTCTTTTACCGTGAAAAATGTCAAATTACATTATGAAAATGTTTACATCTATAAACTATCCTCATGAAAATGTAAACATCCAGGAAGACCTGAAACCTGAAAACACAAAACATTCAGTAACAGGTAGGATATTGGTAAAATTATACTTATTTTACACTACAAATTTCAAGTTGTTCATATTTGGTTGGGTTATTCCCATTTTTACACAACCCAATATGATCTTAGTAAAACAATACCAAAATAATCTATGAATTATTGTCAAAAAGGTATCAAGATTTGACAAGCATGAACAAAATGAACAGAAATAGGTCAAACTTTTATTTAATTTAACAAAATGATCAATGAGAATAAAGCACATAAAAAATGAACAAAAAATTAGGAAATATTAACAAAATTATGTTACAATTACGCTTATTTAAAAAAAAAAAAAAAAAAAAACCCACTGCAGATACATTGTTCATATTTGTTATTCACATTTTTTTGTAAAAAGATAGTCTAAATATTTTCGCATAATTTACTTTTTTTTTTTTTTTTTTTTTTTAACACAAAAACAAACATTTGGGGGTGTCATTATTTTTAGGTTATGATAATAGTATCTTACCTTAGATCTTATTGGTCTGTATGTGGAACCTGAACTAAAATTATTTTAATATCAGCGCTTGTTAATATCTTCTGTGTAATTCATTCCAAAGGCTGGATTTGGACCCTTTAATGTCCAGTTTTGGTCATGGGACGTAGGTTTGACACCCCTGCACTAGAGTTTATTTTCCAGTTTTCCAGAGAAACTTCATTTATGCTTTAAATATTCAGTTTGTACTCTTTAGTGACATCTAGTGGTCATGTTGCAGATTGCGTTATTAGATATTTTTTCACGTGCGCAGGTATGAACTTGTTCCTTTGTCGCTTGAACTTTGATAGAATTTCAGCATAAGTAGCTTAATTATAGCTTAGTTTAAGCAATTGATTCGTTAATTAATGAATTTCTTATTTTTTGCACACCTTCTTTGTTGAGTCAGAGTTCAGTATAAGAGCAGGAGAGGACACAAAAAAAATCGGTTAAACCCTGGTCCTTTTGTTTCTAGGGGGACTCATTTCAATGTAACACCACCCAATGAATTCGCTGATAACGGAAGATACATTAATTTAAAAAAAGTTATTATCAGACAACATTAAAGGTAAGGCACTATTCATCATAATATCTTCATAGTGTGACCTTTATTTATGTTCTATGTGTCATTCAGTGAGTTTTATCAGTAGAAATAACCCTTGTACTGTTCGGTGTTAGCTTAGAGCTGCTAGCTTAGCGCTGTTAGCTTAGCATTGCAAAGTTTGTGTCATTGTTTGATTGTTTTATTAAATTATTCATGACATCTGTTGATCTCAGACTGTTAGACTGGTTCACAAATGTGAACATTTAAAATAATAAGAAAAATGAATAAAAGTGAAAAATGAACTAGAAATTGAACAAAAACCAACATACTGAGGAGTGAAATAAACTATGAACAAAATGTGCACAGTAATTTAGAAAATGTGCAGAAATGAACAAAATCAATAAGAAAAAAATAAAAAATTCAAAATGTAATCAAGAATGTTAATAAAAAAGCATAATGATAAAGAAATAGGGAGAGAAATTGATGAAAACCATAAAAAGAAGCAATAGAATTAGCAAACCTTAAGAAAATGCAGGCTAGATAAAGAATTTTAACAAAATCATTGGAAAAAAATGATGTGAATAACCTGAACTAATATGAACGAGCTGAAATCTCAGAGATATTTACTGTTTTGTGTATTTGTTGATCCACCATGATCTATGTTATAATTGTGTGTAAATAATAAAATGAGGCAACATTTTGTGAAAATTGCACTTACTTTTCTTAGGAAACGTCAGGTTATTCATGTTATTTTCAGAATGATTGTGTAAACTATAAAACTGACAAAAATTTGTATTTGTCAATTTTTGTATGTTATTATGATAGTATTTTAACTGGTGTGACCTACTTTAGATCATACCGCTTTAGACCTGAACTTAGATGAATTGAACAGTCATTAATATTGTGTGTTAAATCCTTCAACACAGATCCTGACAACAGGGAGTCAGGCCGTATTTGTGCTGACTTTGTTGTGTCATTGATACTGTTTAGTTACTTGAATAACTTATTTGACTGTTGGGGTCCATCGTGACAGCAGAGGTTTGGTTTAAATCCTTTTTCTAAGAGTGCTTCTGTCTGTCCTGGGAGCTGTGAAACACTTTGACTTCATCATTTACCAAAACCGCCGGTGTCTTTTTCTTGACAGTTTATGCTGGAACATAATGAGTCATGAAGACTGAAGGGTTGGACGCTCACTAATGGGAGATAAACATTTCCCAGCATTGGTCAGTCACGGCGGAGGAAAATTTACCAAAAATGCTTCCTCATAAATGCATGAAAACTAATTTGTACTTGCCACACTGGTGATGAGGTTTTTACTCAACCCCTCATTTATGCAGTGGAGGTTTCCTGAGCACATTCACTCTTTTTCAACTGTGCTGTGATTCAGTTCTGTAGCTGCACAAGTTGTCATTAGTGAGTTGAACAGCGTCGACTTTTACTGTCCAGCTCCACCGCCGTCATTTAAAGTTAAGGGTTGTGTTTGAGGGCGAAACATTTGTATCGGCTCAGATCGTTTCACTTAAAGACTCAGTATCTGTCGTTTTTCTTTTTTCTTTTTTTTTTGTCTCAGTCTTACTTCATGTCAAGACTCGAGGACAGGGGTTGCAAACATATGGCCTGTGGTCCAAATCTGGCCCGCCAAAGAGTTCAATCCCTCCCATGGGATGCATCTGAAATGCAGAACTTAAACTGAAGATATCAACAGAATCATTGTAGTTCAGGTTCCACATACAGACCAATATGATCCAAAAATGGTCAGACCAGTGAAGTACGATCTTAATAATCTATAAATGACCCATAAAAGCCCACTGTTACTTTTGTGACAGTTCTAAAAAAATTTTTTTTCTCTATATTTAGCTTTTCTTAAGTGATTTACCATCATTTATTATGATGTTATCCTAAGTCTTTAGCATTTTTTCCAGTGAATATCAGGTATTTTCCTATAATTAATTCACTGATCATGTTGATGTTCATTAAAGCTCAGATTAAAGTTGATGGTTATTATATGAAAAACAGAGAAAACTAATGACAAAGTGACTTTTTCAGCAAAATCTATCATTAACTAAACATAAACTGCATCTCCATCCACTGTCATTGATCTAACTCCATGGGTTTTATTGCTGAATCAATGTTGTAGAAGATGACAGTGTTTCCACGGTAACTACGAAGCCTCTGAAGGTCCAAATGGGTCATATCTGATGAACATGAAAAGACGACAAACTGTACTTTACACCAATTATTTACATGAATTGATAGGATTAGTGGTTCAGAAGTTATTAAACCTTTTAGATCATTCGATGGTTTTGGTCGTCAGTCGTTGTGTGGGTCTTTATGGGACTTTTTCTCTTGGTTTAAGTGTAAAAAAGGAAAATTATAAGAAAACATTTTCTTGTTCTGCATATGTGGAAATGAAGCTGTTGCTTATGTTGTTAATAATTCTATCTTTGGTTTTACTCAAATAAAATAAAAAAAATCTATATGGTGTGATTTTTGTCCGATTAACATGTGTTTCTTATGGATCAGTCAAAACAATAAGTCAAGATGCTAATATTAGCTTGTGCGCTAACTGTACCTAATGTTAGTTGGCAAGCTAACCAAGCCTTTTTAATGTAAAAAACCTAAACTATTTGGAGCGTCTCTTGTATTTCATTAGCACCATGTATTATTATTACAACTATTAAAGTAGTAGATTTAGGCAATAATAAAATCAATTCATTTGCATTTGTTTGTATCTGTCTGATGCAGCCACTGTTGGAAACTATATTATTATTTATATACTTATTATTATTTAATATTTCATGATTATATGTGAGATTTGAAGCGTGTGCATACCTTTGTTCCTTTACTGTACATAGAAGAATCCCATAGTCAGCCTGTTGTTGATCTTCAGATTCCTCCACTTTAACAAATGAATGCTTATCATCTCTAGAGCAGCTGAAGATCGCCGGAGGAGGAGACTTTATTTATTTTTCCTTCTGATTTGTGATCTCTCCGCACGATGCTGCTGACAGGACGGCAGAAAAATGTTCCCACTTCAAACGGCGGCAGCAAGCAAGCGGCGCTGATGCCTGCTAAACCCGTAGACACTTTATCTTCGGCAGAATGTTGACCTCTACATGTGAAGGCAGAGGGTGAGTCTGAAGGCCTTTCATTTCAATCTGAGGAGAACATGTGACACCAGAAAGACTTCACTACTGATAGTTTAGAGCAGGAGCAGCAGCTGACGTATGACACATCTATTTTCATCTTATTAATGTGGAATAATGGTCTGCGTTAAACCAGAGGGGTCCCAATTATTTTAGTTAAGCTTCCACATGAACGCAGTCAGTCAGATCAGTAAAATAACAACAACAATAACAACAATAATAGTAGATGGAGTACAAGTTTTAGTAGATGTAGTAGTAGTTTTAATAGATGTAGTAGTAGTTTTAGTAGATGGAGTAGAAGTTGTGGTAGATAATATAGTAGTAGAGGTAATAGTATCCACAAGTCATGTTTCATTGATAGTTGGACACATGTTTCTCTGATAGTTGGACATGTTTCTCTGATAGTTGGACATGTTTCTCTGATAGTTGGACACATGTTTCACTGATAGTTGGACATGTTTCACTGATAGTTGGACATGTTTCTCTGATAGTTGGACACATGTTTCACTGATAGTTGGACATGTTTCTCTGATAGTTGGACACATGTTTCACTGATAGTTGGACACATGTTTCTCTGATAGTTGGACATCAGTCTCTGTGATAGTTGGGCATGTTTCAGTGATAGTTGGACATGTTTCAGTGATAGTTGGACATGTTTCAGTGATAGTTGGACACATGTTTCAGTGATAGTTGGACACATGTTTCTCTGATAGTTGGACACATGTTTCATTGATAGTTGGACATGTTTTACTGATAGTTGGACACATGTTTCACTGATAGTTGGACACATGTTTCTCTGATAGTTGGACATCAGTCTCTCTGATAGTTGGACACATGTTT
>JAPSES010111244.1:0-17724 GCA_029822895.1 Maxillicosta whitleyi | reverse complement strand
ATCATATAAGGTACTTCAGTGAACCAGCGCTGTTAGCATCATATAAGGTACTTCAGTGAACCAGCGCTGTTAGCATCTGTAGTCGCAGCGGAGAGTGGGGTGCGGGTGGGGGGGCACAAATTGTTCTTCTTTTTAGGGGGGCGTAACAGAAAATAATTGAGAAGCACTGCCCTAGGAGAAGGGTTTACATTTTAGTGATACTTAAAAAGATGGAGTCTAAGTTGAAGTAGAAGATGGTGCCTTTCAAATGGAGTTCATGTACACTGGCCTTACACGTCTTCTGTTCTATCCCTAACTTAGTATTAGAGTTCATATATAGAGTTATATATTAACATATATTAAATGGTTAAATGGCTTGACTAAAGATGTCAGGACTGCATTATAGACAGCTGATACATCATGTTGTTGGCTTCTGTTTTGACTGTTTTTCTAATTTAATACTGTATATTGAGATGCAAAAGCATTTTTCCGTGCAACAGCTACTAAAAATAAAATTACTACAGAATTGGTTGGATGATCCAGAAAAGATTAGAGTGCCATGTTAGAAATTTACAACAAGAAAGGCATATTATAAAGCCCCCAGGCCAAGGTATGGGGAGTCTCACCAAAAACCTGGAAGTCTATTTGCTTTTTACTAAGCAAGCTTATGATTTACTATGACCTGGATGACTGAGAATCTCCATAGATATACAACCTTATGATATGTATTCTCATCAGAGCCAGGGCAGCTAACTGTGCTTGTGTTTTCAGGACGAGAAGCAGAGGATCGAGGCTCTGGGAGGCTGTGTGATCTGGTTTGGGACATGGAGGGTTAATGGCAGTTTGTCTGTATCTAGAGCCATAGGTAAATGTCCACCCTTCATAAACAATATACAGTTTTCAAAAAATACATCTGTCTGGATACTAATACTGGTCTTATTATTTCATGTCAGACGTTGCATTAATTTATGAATATCCAACGTGGTAAACAATTATGATTATGAAAATGAATGTGTCATTTTTTTTTTTTTAATGTGTAGAAATATACTATGAAAAGTATACTATATTACCTCATCTGTGTAAGGACCAGCTGTTGTTCCTGTTTAATGAATTATGGCCTGTTTTCATTATCTCAGCAGTTGTACAGTTAAATTCTCTTTTCATCATGATACTGATGACTTCATTCACTGCAGGAAAGCTTCAAGCCAATTTCAATATTCCTATATTATAAGGATCCTAATTTTCCCAAATTGCTTGTGTGGACAGAAATCATTTTCATTTTCACAGTTTTGAAATGAAAAAGTACAAATGTGGATGTAGCCTTTGTAGACGCCTCTGTAGACAGACCCTGACAGACTAATCTCTTCCTGGGTTGACAGGTGACTCGGAGCACAAGCCTTACATTTGTGGTGATGCAGATCACAGCATTTTCCCGTTAGATGGGTCAGAAGACTATCTGATACTGGCCTGTGATGGTTTCTGGGACACTGTGAGTCCAGATGAAGCAGTGCGGGTAGTCAGTGACCACCTCCAGGAGAACTCGGGAGACACCACCATGGTAGCCCACAAGTTGGTGGCATCCGCCCGTGATGCAGGCTCTAGTGACAACATCACTGTCATAGTTGTGTTCTTGAGGGACCCACGGTCCCCACCCCCCACCAGCACTGAAGATGATGAAGAAGGTGTGGTGGAAGGAGAGGCAGAAGAGGAGGTAGTGGAGGAGGCAGGAACAGCAGTGGATGAGGAGGAAGAAGAAGAGGAGGAGGAGGAAGAGGAGGAAGAGGATGCAGTCAGGGTAGAGCGTGGCGGTGGTGAAGGAGGCAGCACAGCGGACATTGGGGTGAAAGGTCGCAGTGGGTGGCCCCTGCAGCAGTGCTCTGCCCCTGCTGACCTTGGCTATGAAGATCGAACAGACTCATTCACGGACAGAACTAGCCTCAGCCTCTTTGGGCCGTCACTGACGGGTCGCATCTCCCTGACCCAGGGCTCACGGCAGCCCTGTTTCACTTTCCACCCTGACCTCTGCACAGCCCCTTACCTCTGCCAAGAGGAACGTCCAGTAAGGCGCAGATCATTTATCCCTTTTCAGGAGCCCAGAATCCATAGCTTCACGGACCCACTGTGGCCCCAGATAGCTGTGCTGTTGGGCCAGGCAGTGAGGCATAGTGGCAGACCTGGATACCCTACTAGGAGGCTGTATCGGAGGAGGCTTGGTAGATCCAGGGAGATGTTAGGCTTGTCATCATTCACCAATTTCCTGCCCAACATGCAGCGGTACTCCAACCACAGGCCTGGGGTGGCAGTACCTCATCTGCCTTATGATGCTGCCATCTGAAGAGGCCGCTCAAACCAACCCATCTCCATGTATTCAGTCCAGTCCCTCAGCTTGCCCACCACCTCTGCCTTCAACATGTGTTTCTATAATAATAGGTAGTTGTGGCCCCTGCACTCAGTAACTGAGATTTAATGACTTTTTCTTTTCCTTGCCCATGTAAGCTGGCTCATTAAACACTAGTCCTGTTCCTTATTGCAGCCAGAGCTACAGGCACAAGTGATGAGGAGTATTCAGGAGGAATGTAATAAAGTCTGCTCTCTTAGATGTTATTTTAGAAGACATAGAACGTACTCTTCACTGCTAATTGCTGAGGTAGAAACTCTAAAATCAGAAGACGTCCTCCTAACAGTGGAGGTCCCTCTCTTCTTGGCAGAACAGGTCTGACTCCACAGGACTTCTGGGGTGTGGTGTCTGGCAGAACTGTTTGTCCAGCACATTCTAAAGATGCTTGACTTCTGGTTGTTTTTCTTTAGACCACTGCAGACCACGAATACCTAACAAGACCTGCAGTTTAGGAGATGCTCTGACGTAGATGTCTGCCATCACATTTTGATCCTTGTCAAAGTTGCTCAGATCCCTACGCTGCCCTTTTTGCTGCTTCTAACACATCAACTTCTAAATGTTCACTTACTACTTAATATAACTCACCCATTGATAGATGTCATTGTTATGAGATAATCAACATTATTACAACTTCATCTGTCAGTGGTCAGAATATTATGGTTTATCGGTGTCTAACTGGTGGAGGTGTCAGTATCATCAAAACTAAGGTTGACAGAGCAGACAAACATGTTTCTGAGCCTCTGAGCAAAAGTATACATTCACATACGTGTTGGTGTTTGTGTTTGACCAAAAGGGATGCGCCATATCCTTGGCACTGATTATACTCAATGCTAGTGTGAATACTTTTTGAGTTAAATATATTAGTAATATTTTGTAACATTAAGAAACAATATTAGCAGTTTTATAATGATCCTTAAATTTAAGGACCAAAAATAATAAAATGTGTAGTGCGAGTTAATAAGAGTGGGTACTGATGAAAATAAAAACAAATGAAAGGACACTTCATTATACTCTATCCTTAGGATTCACATTTAATAGTGCATGTAAATGTACATTTTATTTTCTATGTTTCTTTCTGTGTGTGTAAAGGTGAAGTAGAGACCTAGTCCAACAACAAAATGTCAAAGGTTAAAGGATAGGTCTGGTGAGTTTGTGTTGTTTTGCTGAAATCTACAAATGCTTCGTCACATCAGCAGTATTGTCAGTGTATGCATGACCGGATCGGTTTGTCAGTCTGTGCCACGGAGGTCAGTTGCTGTCTCAAAATTAATAAAAATCTATCATTGAGCCTCACAATCACAGTGAGTAATGCACTTTTCTCAGTCTTAGTAAAAGTCAGTCATTTTCAGATGACAATGGAGATTTAGGAGCGCACTAATGGCAGCTAAATCAGGCCATGGATACAGAGACAATACTGTGTGTAGAATGAATGTATGGCTGGTGTCATTTCTCCTGTTCTAAATATGAAGCCACATATAATATCAATATCTTTGGTCTTGAGATAGCTGTCAAGAATGTTGAGTAAGAGTGTAGAAATTAAGCTATAACGGCCTCCACTCCCTGTGCTTCAGGCCTGTGATGAGTCGCAGCAGAGGTCAGAATAAATGTTCCTGGTTTTGGGACATGTTCATCTGACCCCTTCCATATAGATAGTGACCCCGCTATTATCTCTCCACAGTTTGTCTACATATAAAAGCACTTAACACCAGATTAAAAAAGATTAGTAGTTTTTTCCCCTTGAAATAATGCTTCATGAATTCCAGTATTCCAGATGGAAAGGGGCAGAAGGGCAGGAGTGGCTTTTCAAAATATGTTTTATTATTTTTGTTCTTGGACAATGTAGTTCCTGCAAACATCTAATACTGTATCTACTTCTAGTCTAAACCCACCAAACCCAAGAAGCTTTCTTTCCAGAAGGTTGATATGAAGTGCAAGTGTTTCATGTTGGTCCAGGATTAGTTTCAACTGCAGAACATGTGCCTTCCATGAACTTATATGTGTAACTAAAACCTACTTCCTTCTCTCCCTAACACATGAATTTACTAAGTTCTTTAGGTTAATTTTTAAGAGGACCTCAAACTGCGATCAGAAAATTTTAAAGGTAGAAGGTTCGTATATTATTCATCTTACTGTAAGAGTTCAATGAGGTTGGCCATAATAGCACAAATCCTTTGCAACAGGATTGTTTTTGGTTTAATTGATACAGAATGTGACAGTTTTACTCCTCACTGTTGTTAACAAGTCAGAAAAATCTACAAACTGTCTCTTAAATGACTGTGTCTTCAGATCTGGATGACTGATGAGAGCTAGTTTAACCATTTGTAGTAAAGGTTTAACATAACCATAACAATAGTCATCAAACCAAATAAATTTTACTCTAATTTAACATATCCAAATAAAGACATTATAATGAAAAGGTTCATACTCATTATTACTTGACTAACATGACCATAATGCACAGAGTTAACCTGATGATATTGGTCTGTTTTTCATAAATGTATATTTTACGTCCTGACATTATTTTAGTTCATAGGTGAAAAAATATTTGTGGCCATGTCGTAAAGTATACAGAGGACATCAGTGCTTTTTATTACTGCTAAAATCTTTTTCTTTAGAGAGAAGTTCAACATGACCAGAGTGACTGCACCTCTTTTAATACCCTTTCACCTCACTTCACAAAATGCGGGAATATGCCCTGGTAATGGTTGTTTTGGTGTTGGTGATGATTACAACCATTTAACACTTTATTATCCTTGCCACAAATTTAGATTTTCTTGAATTGCAAAATTATATTTAAATAGTCAAATATCCCCCACGCCCAAGCGGCAGAAGATGGATAGTCAAATATCATATAATCACCTTCCTAAAATAATTACTAAAAAATTACTTTTTTTTTTTTTTTGCCAAATCATCAAATATTCCATTTCTGGTTAAGTTTTTGTGTTTCCTGAAAAATTCACTTGGGCAATTATTTTAGAATAGTGACAATATGTGTAGATGGTGGCACAACTAACACAGGATCAAAGAAGTACTTGTCTCTCCCCGTTGGCCTCAGTGGGCGCAGCAGACGTGTTTGGACGACAGACAAACAGCAGATATTTGCAGGCAAAGGGTGAGGACCTCCATTCTAATGGAAGCCAATGCAGATGTAACGTCTGGTGTAAGGCCGATGATGACGGCTCACATACACTGATAATTCATCCCACTCATTTAAGCTTCGAGGTGAAACTCACTGTGTGTAATCGAACTTGTAATGTAACTAAACCACACTCTGTGTCAGTTGTTAAGGACACCCCATGTAAGCAATAATGACTTTTAAAAGGCTGATGGTGTGTCTTCACTTCAAGATGCAACTAAATTCTTCATTTTGTCAGCCATACCTGAACGGTGGCTCCTCATTTTCCCTATAGAGAAAAGGATTGTACATTATAAGTACCTGTGGTAAGTTCCATTTATAGCTCCTGTACATGTTTGTAATGTATCCATCAGTCACTTTGAGTTGAACCAGTAAAATGTGAACACTTGACACTATCTGCACATCACCTCTACTATAACCTCCATGTTTCAGTTCTTTGAATTCAATGCTTCACAATATTTATGGAAAAATCTTGACAGTTTGTGTTTGTGTAAAATTTGGAGATTGCTTAAAGGTATCACATAGACTTGGGGGAGGGGGAGGGGGGGGGGGTAAATGATGATTGGTAAATCAAACCAGCTGACCTCTCCTCCTTGTCCTCCATTATTAAAGACAAACCCCATCACTCTGTCTTCTACATGCAGGTTAGGTAAAACTCAGTGAAACACATACTGAGTACCTGTTTTATCTGTGTTACTTAGTATATAAATATGTGTATTGTAACTGGTGACTAATTTTCATGCATATATATATATATATATAGATATAGATATATAAAAATTAGACCAAGTCCTGGGCTGATGCAATTTCTTTCTCAACAGTTCTGCCGAGTTATTCTGTCTGTTTACAGTTCTGCGTCACGATGATAACACATGAACCTTTTCATACACAGGTTGTGACAAAAATGTACTGATGCTGATTTTATATCAAATACAATTTTTAATGTAATATAAGAAAATGCACAATTTCACCCCAAGATAAGGGAGCACATGCCAACAGACCAAAGAATTTACCCACTTATTTGCCTATTTACATATTTATTCACCTTTATTCAACCAGGGAAAACAATTACTCATTGAGATGAAAAATCTCTTTTATAAGAGGGTCCTGGAGAATACTACAAAAAGCAGAAGCAGAAGAAAATAGAAATTTCAGCCATGTCCACAGTAGAAATGTAGATAAAACACAGAATAAAATGCTGCTAAAGCCATACATAAAACACTATCAATAACTTAAAAGGCACTAAAATGTTCCTTGAAAGAACCCAATTCTATCAGTTAGAACCTAAACATCTAAATATTCCTGGATTTGTTTGTTCATAAAAGATATTAGTATAAACACCGATCAAAAACACAAGTACATTTTTGACTCCACAAATCACACTATCACAATATGTTTAGTTTGATTTCATTCAATATAAATGTATTCATTTTGAAATGAGTTCAAGATAAGCAATAAACAGCTGATTTGAACATTGTTCTCAGCATATAACTTACGTGGCATTTAGCCTCCAGTCTTTAAAGACACTAACAATACATGTTAGTGCATGTTATGCTATATAAACGAACTAAACAGTCTGGTGATAAGAAGTCTTATAACAGCATATCAAAACAATGAAAATGAGGATATATTTGAGACTTTTTTCATATATTTTGAAAATGTTGTTATAATGCATATATGTGACTTTAATCCGCTTAAATTCATGAATTGCCTTCAAATCAAAATGCCAGATATAATTTGTGTATGTGGGACAGATGTGCATCGCCCTGAGCAGAGAAAAAGGTCATGGTGTATGAAGCTGCAGCTACAAAAGGTGTTTGTTCCCAGATGGGATGGTGCTCTGTACATGTCACACATCACCGTTTGTAGACCTAAATGTGGCTCACAGTAAACAGTCTGGAAGAGACTGACTTAAAATAATGGTTTGCTCACTAACCCATCCATCTGCCTTGGTTTTCCCAGACAGTTGAATCTGAAGCGTTTGGATGTGGCGGAGCAAAGTGCAGCAGTAGATGCTGTAACGGCTTTGATGTGGGACAGTGTCTGCTGTTACATAAACAGCTTTACAAAAGTGAGCAGTCCTCCACATTCTTTCTATAAAAAGACATTTCCCCCCACTCATAATCTAGTTTGATTCTGTCCATTCTAGCACTCGTAAAGGAGCAGCAGGATCGTTCTCTCAATAACAAAACAAAGTCGACCTCTATATGATTGTCACTAATCAGTTTTTTTGGTTATGGATTGGGTCATTACTTTCCTAATGTGCCAGAATCAGAACACCATGTACCTGTACACAGGGCTTCATCCCTCCTCCAAAATAACAGGCTCTGAAAACCTAAAAGTCAATATTAAGCCTTTGAAGAACATTTCTAGTAGCTGTTGTACAAAATAAAGTGAATCTCAAACTCATATATTAATACAATTTGACATTTCCATTATATTAGTAAAATTAATAACGGCATCATCTACTTTGACAAACATTGTGTCAAACAAATATATGCATTTGGAAAATAACTTCATCACATAGTTATTTAATATATAGTCCATATTCATAGACCACATTTTGTCATATTTCAATGTTCCTTTTCAATAAAACTCAAAAATACATTGATGTGGACAACAGGATCTTTTCACAGTATCAACTTTACAGGAGCTATTTGTAGTATTTCTAATTTAAAATTTTGCAGAATATAACTGCAACTAATGAACCTTCCCTCCAGTGTTATTAATACTGGTGTATGAATGTTTGGTGGTTGTCACAGGGGCCATGCTTCCATCAGCCTGCCCCAGGGCAGCTGCGGCTACAAACATAGTTTACCACCACTGGAGTGTGAATGTGAGAGTGAATGAATAATGGATCAGTGATGTAAAGTGCTTTGAAAAGCACTATAGAAATCAAATTCATTATTATTATTATTATTATTAATAATAATAATAATAATAATGACTATTTCAGTAGTCAACTAGCCATTGACTACTGTAAAAAAACTTGCCAGATTATAAACTTCAAAAATTTAAAACAAACAAAAAACAATGGCTCTTTGCAGCAATAATACATTTTCTTTCCTTTAACAAGAACATTTGGTGCATAACAACGTTTGTTAAACAAATATTCAACATTCAACCAGTATTGCAGCAGCAATAAAATACTTTGTCTCTTACATAAAAGTGCATTTTGTGAATAAAGCGCACTACAACTACCTGTCAACAGTTAGATACATTTAAAAAATATTTTAAAATTATCTGCATCAAGGAATCAATTGTCAAAGCAATATTTTTTTCTACACACTTGTAAATTGGTCATAGAAGAATGTTGAAAAAGGTGTAGAATTACAAGCTTCCATTATTATATTTACTATGTTCATTTATCTACCAAACTGTGGTCATTCTAATGACCATCCAAAACAGTCTCTAATGCAGTCAATAACTCAAACCATATGAAACACATTTCAAATAGTGATCTATTGTTTTACTGAGCGCATTTTCTTCTTAAAATGTTGAGTATCTCTCAGAATTTTGGTAAAAAAGGATAAAGTGTGAAGTTGGAACAGATTTAGTTTTGTTAAACTGCACACATTGTCTGTCAGTGATATTCCCATGTGTGAAATTCATGAGGGTGACAGATGATGCTTTCTGGCACACTGCAGCGTCCTGCTGTGACGGGAATATGTATACATTTTTTATTTTATTTCTAAATTATAAATAATCCCTTTAAGGTCATTAAGGAATACAGTATGTTTCCAAGCTTAGGTGATGAACAGAACGCAGAGCTCTGCACACCTGCTGTGGCTGGGGGGTTGTCAACTATTCACAAACACATACACCCAAAAGACACAGGTCGCTGACAAACTGCTCCAATTATCCAACAGCCACTGTCACTGCCATCGTGTCAGAAAACTGTTTAGTGCGTCTCCCATTACCTTTTAGAAGTTCTGGTTTTAAAAAAGGATGTGTGGGGGCATGGTTCCATCTAGTGTGCAAACAAGAGCAGTGACATGTTAGTGACAAAGAAAAGTGACACAAAAGCAAGACTGGACAATTTAGTGGTCATAAAATTTATTTAA
This sequence comes from Maxillicosta whitleyi, assembly GCA_029822895.1. Classification (NCBI taxonomy): domain Eukaryota; kingdom Metazoa; phylum Chordata; class Actinopteri; order Perciformes; family Neosebastidae; genus Maxillicosta; species Maxillicosta whitleyi. The sequence goes on along the minus strand of JAPSES010111244.1, from coordinate 8,147 downwards.
TTGACAAAAGATGTACACATTTAACATTACACGGTGCGTTCAGGGAACATTCACAAAGAGCAGAGTTTTTTCAAATTAAAGATAAAGCCGGTAAAGTGTTACTCAGTGACTGTTTTGCTTTCATGCATGAAGATTAAAATACAATTCAGTTCAATGACCAACTGTACTCTCACACATCCAACATTCAGCCTGACTGCAGTTAGTTTGTGTCGTCTCATAAACAGCAGTTTTATACAATGTCCATCCGTCCTGAACCGGTCAGTAAGTCCATGCACATGCACAGCAGCTCAGGTCTGTGGCAGCTTCATATATATGTGCAATAAACACAGGACTGCAAACAATGGGCCTGTCCTTGGTCTAAAAGGTGAGTGCTTAGCACTTACTGAAGTGTTTATCAGTCTAACAAAGTGCAGGAACGTCACGCAAAAACACTTAAAAAATAATTCCTTTAAGCTCAGGCCTCTGATGTGTGATCACTAAGACTCCAGATGTTTGAAAGAACCAAACTCTACAGTTAAGGCAAAAGGAAGTCACATTAGTGGAGAATGTTTCCTCATCACACTGATTTAACCTTTGCCTCTGTGTTTCCAAAGAATTGAAATTAAATAAAAACCATTTCTGCTCCGTTGTTTCCATGCAGTGGATTTCATAGAACATATTCAATTTACTTCCAGTGTAAAGGAAGAAAAGCCAGCATCAACCATAGAGCATTAAATACCACTAAAGGAAAAAGTGATAATGCTTTTGGGTTTAGTGACCCTTTAATGAAAGGTTTGGTCAGGCTAAAGAGAAGTTTGTGTTGAATCTTTTGTAATCAGGGTTTAATTTTTTTTTGGATAAGCTAAGACCTTAACAGTAGGAGACAGATAATGAACTGTGGAGCACCACTTAAGGGTTTACCCTGAAAAACAAACATATGAGCACATGCAATGTGACATCGTAAGCACTGAAGTGCATGAAAAAAACAGACCAGTTGAGTCTGCACACAGTTCAAAGCCCAAACACTCAGCAGAACGTCCACAGCTCTAGACCTTTAAGTTTATACTGAACTATTAGACTTAGAAAATTCTTAGTTAAAGTAAATAAATGCTTGAAAATATGTGATAATGTGATGGTCCAAGCTGCAAATTCAAAATTAAATGTAATGTTCTTGTATTCCACATTTTCACTGACTGAAGATGCTCTTTTGCTTTTCTTTTTGACTGAAAAAACAATTCAAAGTAAAGGTTAAGCACTGACATGCAGCCATGACAGTCAATGACTGCAGAAACGGTTTAAGAGGTGAAAAAGCTGACATTTCTTAAAAATTCAGAAGTAAGCTGCTGTTGCTAGTTCTACTGAAAAGCGGCTTCATTGAGCTGGCAGACATAATGTGGTTCATCCTGAAATTCAGGTGTTGTCTTTTCAGTTTTCAGAATCACGCCACAAGCTGTTTCTGCTCTTCAAGCTTTTCTAACCAATGAAGCCTGTGCTGTCACCGGCCGTGAGCGCTGTTCCAGGTGTGGTGGATTCAGTGCAGTCACCTGTCAGTCGACAGGCTTATGTCATCAGACAGCAGCTGCTCACCTGCAATAAGGATACAAAGGAAAAACTAATGACATCCATTTGTAATTAGTGTTACAGTTAATGGAACAATATCGGAGTGTGTCAGATCGAACAACCAGAGCCTCAAGCAAATCCTGCGTTTTACTGTCGAGTACAGAGTTCCACTGAGTTAAAAATTAAGTCAGAAAATAATTGATACAGTAGTATTGATGTCTATTGTACTAACTTAACATGATCACAGTATTATAAGTCTAAAAATAGTTTACATATGCACATATACCTTTTGAAACAATAACATTTATTAGATTTTGACTGCTAGAAGTCATCCAGTTTAAAAACTGATCTGTATTTGTGTTTGTGGTGCTGTTGTTTTGTGAAATTGGGAGCTGATATGATGGTCCGATTACAATTAAAATGATCTTATTGTGTGTACAGAAAAGTCTTGTAGTTCTGTTAAACCATTTCAATGTTTGTGTATATAACATGTTTTTGCAGTTGTTATTTGTTGTTATCATGATCATTTATGGATAAGGCAAGCGTTAACTTGGAGGACAACCTCCAAGAGCTGCAACACTGTGCACCTGGGGTTCATCACCCCCCCACTGCAACAACTAAAGAAGCCTCACCATACATGGGGCTCACTGAAAACACAAGCAGTAGTGCTACGCTAAAGCAATGAGATGGATAATGAGAGAAGAAGGAGTGGGAGTGCAGACGGTGTGCATGTGTGTTACCTGTGCCAACAGTGTGGTTGTCGTAGCAGGAGTTGCTGCTCTGCAGAGCCTCATCTTCAGTGTCACTGTCACTGCTTGTTGCTGCCACCAGGATAGACTGGGATGGGTCTGCAGACAAAAAGGACACGTAGTAGGACATGACTGCACAAGTTTTAATTCCTCTAATTCTACACTGCAGCAGTTGCCTTTCAGAACCAGGTGTTTGAAAGTCAATACTGTGTATCCATATTTAGTGAAAATCATCACAAAATTTGGGTTCTTTGAAATTTTCATGCAAAAACATGTTGACATGTCTTGCAGCACACACTATTATCTGTTCACGCGACTGAAGTAATCAACCTGAGCCATTTATTTAAACCAAAACTGTCAGACTGTTAACCGCTGAAGCTGCACAGACTGAGTCCAACGGAGTTTGATAACTGATGATTCTGCTCAGTGTTTTGGTAATAACAAATATGTACTGTTTTCAACACCAAGTGACTTTGGTTTGACAAACGTTCTCAGTGGCTGTGTATCTGAAGCTTAACTTTAATGACACTGCTGATCTCAGCTGTTAACTCTGCTGTGACAATAGTTTAGGACAAACAAACCAAAGGAGGATAAGTTCTGTGTGCCGCGTAAACACCTTCATTCAGCTGTGCAGAAAGTCCCTCCACTAAAGACTGAGAGTTTCCAGAACTTTGAGCCTCACATTCCAACACGGCCCTGCAGTAGGATGACAACAACAGACACATTTTTGTTTGTTTAAATCAACAATTTTCTGATACAGCAAAATATACAGATCCAGACAAAACATCAAAACATCTGTGGTGATTCACCCCAAGGTACTGCTGCTGTTTTTGCTGCCAGTGACATAGCTGGGTCCCCCCAAGGAGAAGACTTCATCTCTGGACCCTGAGCCCCCATACAGCTGCTGTTCCATTGAGTACTGCTGCTTGGAGGTGGAGGCCTGCTCTAATGAGGGGCTGCCATGGGACATAAGGGGCCTTTGGATGCCATCAATTTTCAGTAGTCCTGGAGCAGAGACAGAGCAGCAGCAGTCATAACAAGGCATGTTCTATCAAGGATGAATTGGGCTGAATTTGTGAGGTTGTCAGGTTCTGGTGCCATGCTAGGTTCATGCGGTCTCGATGCAGGAGATCAATCTTCCAATAAAAGTGGGTGGAAATTTCACTGGAGGAGAACTGACGACATTAAATAAAAGTCCACATATGACTTCATATCACTGTTCAATACATAGTAATGGTACTGATGTCTCTAACCATTCCCATGTTATAAGCCATTAAAACCAACCTGTTATAAGTAAAGGCAAACAAAAAATATTTAATGAATTTGACCAGTAGTTTCATGGGAGAAGATGTATGAAGAAACTGCTAATGAAGACTATCCTGGACACAGCACCTTCACAATAACTTGTGACCTATTGGTCTGTCAGATAAAAATGAAGATATGAAATTAAAGTGCTTCCACATTTTCTAATGTCTTGTGCCTCTATAATTCATCTAATCATTCATTTATGGTTCATTTTTATATTATTTTATAAAAGTTTACAAAAATAAAACTACAAATGATTAGCTATCTTAGAGTTTACATTTTCAAGTCTCATTCTACAAATATATTTTTTGTAAGTTATTTCACATCCAATTAAAATTAAATTTTATGTTTTGTTTTTTTACTCTGTAGATTGCCTAACTTTATAGTAATTACTAAGCGTCAGTGGTAATTTCTGTCTGTAAACCCATGACATATATGTAAGTTGTGAGACTACATTTCTAAAGGACCCTTGTTATTTCATTGTTTATTTGACACCATACCTATACCTGTCAACCACGTCGGGTTCAGAAAAACATTCTGCATTAGACAGCCAGCCTTGGGTCTGTTTCAATGATTTTTAAATGATCCAAAATGTGTTCTCTGACTGTGTTGCATTTCATATGATTCCAGTCATTACTGAAACTCTCGCCAATGGACATTATGGCTGCCAGATATGAGATGAATAAATAAATGAAGTCAGTTCTCATTGAATTACAGCCCTAATGAATGTCATGGCAGATTGCAATATTTTCTGTGCACCTTGTTATTTTGAGCATGAAATGATTCTCATCTGTTTATCTTATGCTTCCTTTAGGTAACTAAATAAGGACACGCTCCATCAACTTTCATTGTTACACTAATAACACCCTATTATATTTCTTCATTAAACCCAATCAGATAAATAAACTACAGATATTATCGACTGAATGACCAACAACGTTATGCTGTTAAATAGACAAAACTGAAGTCATTGTGCTTAGTCCAAAAATGTTTGGGATGCAGTGTCTAGTGAAGTAGGATGGATGGATGGCTTTACCCTGGAGTCCAAAACCACTGTGAGGAATAGAGGCATTATTTTCTATCACAATTTATCATTTAACTCACACAAATTGAATTCTAGACCTGTCTTTGTTCATCTGTGTAACATTGCTAATTGCTCTATTTAAAATACTCCTCCTCACTCCCAAAGCCCTTCGTGGTCAGACACCGGCTAATGTGAAAGAGCTCCTACTTCCATACGGTCCATTTAGAGCAGTATACTGTCAACAGGCATTACTGGTGCTTTCTAGAATCTGAGCGCTTGAACCTTCAGCTTTCACCCTCCTCTATTGTCTATTGTAGAGTTCTATTATTTGTACAAATAGTTGTAGTAGTAGCATCAGTAATACTTGTAGTTGGAATAGTAGTATTAATAGTTATGGACATTTGTTCTAATTACTGGTAATTCCAGAAGCCGGGGTCTCTTCATGGTTTCTGCCAGTTAAAATGTGTTTTCTCCTAAAAGGATTCTGTTGGGTGTCTGTAGGGTGTCATGTGTCATGAGATAATTATGACTTGGCTCTATATAAATAAAATTTGATGGATTGATTTGGTAAAAATGGCAGTGGAGATAAATGAACTGTCAAATTCATCATTTTTTAATATTAGCTATCATATAAGGTAGTTTATTCACTGTTGATGAAGCTTGGTTTGAAAATAGTCTCATATGTTTTACTTGAACCAGGACACACTGACCCTCTGCAGCTCCTGGAGTATCTTTCGGATGCAGACTGATCTCCGTGGCTGCCTCTGCTCCCCTCAGCTCATTCATCTCCTCACCACTCCTCCTCTTCACACTTAGGGAGCTGCTGCTGTCCAGAACAGGAGACAGACACTTCCTGGCTGCACAACCAACACGTAAAGAAAAATGTGACAATCCAATATCTGTAAAACCACTTTACGACAGTTAGTTGTGCTGAGAAAAAAAATGTTTTTGCTCAGTTCTAAAGCTTAAACCCAACAGCACAGGCTGCAGGTCCTGTTTTTATCAGAACATCGGTAGGTTTTAAAAACACTTCAGTGTCCTGGTGTGTTACCATTCCAGCTTTAGTCAGTTTCAGTTCCAGCTGATATTGAAGTCAGCTGTGTACACGGTGGTGTTCTCACCGGAACGGCAGGGCCGGCCGCGTGCTGATGTTCTCCCCAGCAGCTCCAGCTCTCCAGGCTTCCGACAGCCATCCAGCTCAGAATCAGGATGGTGAAAGGGCAGCTCCTCAGCGCTGAAGGCCCCTGATGGGCCAGGCCTAGACTCTCCTGGTGTCCGGGCTTCTAGCATGTGACTTTTGACATCAGACATCTTGCTGCGGACCTCGGCCATCTGTGCCTTGAGCCGAATAAGGACACCTGAGTCTGGGGCTGATCGACGCACCAGCTGTGGGCGCCGCTCACGGTCCTTCCTGGAATGAGGATGGGCTGGAAGAGATCAGGATGAAAAAAGTGATAAAAGTTAGAGCTTTCATACTGGTAGAGCTCAGTGATGGTTCCTGAACTTAATTGTGAATTGCCGCCACATTCACAATGGAAAAGAATTGGTTCAGAACTTAAAAAGTTAGTTCTCCAGCTGGAACCAAAGGCATTTCCTTCTGTGAACTGCGACATAATCAGTGAGCATGTTATGTTTTGAAGACAAATGAGAAGATGAGAAATAAGATGGAGAAACTCTTGGTTCTGTTTAAACTGGTGTGACTGTGGGCTGGTTCACCATTAAAGCACCAAGGTTCTGAGGCTCCAGAATAGAACCAGCAGCAGAACCGTGTCTGTCTGAGAGCACTAATGGTGCTTTTCCACTACATGGTACCGGCTCTACTCGCTATGCTTTTCCATTTATGGGACCAGCTCGTGTCAGCTCAACACGTTACTCCTTCACGGCTTGGTGTCGTCTGCTCAGAGTTGCCGAAAACTTTGTCTGGATTTTTACGTCCACCACCACAGACTGAATCTCCGTTCCGTCTATGGTGTAGTTTGGTTCTGTCATCATGTGGATTCATGTTTCACTATTCACTGTCTACTTCTGCGTCGGATTTTTGTAAATCATGGGTCACAGAAAAAGCGGTCTGACCAATCAGTGTCTGCAATGTGGTGACGTCACGTTTTGGTGTCGGTCCAGGATTTTGGAACCTCGACTAAGGCGGTTCTAAAAAACTAGTACGTCCTTTTTCGTAATGGAAAAGCAAAAGAGCCGTGTAGAGTCCAGTAGAGTAGAACCAGTACCATGGAGTGGAAAAGAACCACAAGTGGGAACAGTGAAATGAAATGAACTGTGACAGACGTGCATGTACATACCTTGGCTGTGCAGGAGAGATAAAGGAGGGCGAGGCTGAAGGCCCCACAGTGACTCAACACCACTGTGTTCCTTTAAGTCGAGCAGCTGGATCAAGATCACAGGATCTATCTCCAGAAGGTTGTGAGTGCCTGGTCCGACAGCACAAGCAGCGGCAGCAGCGGCAGCGGCAGCACTGCTCGACCCGGTACTTCGACCAGCAGAGCTGCGATTCAAAGAACATACACTAAAGCCGGAACCACCTGGAGAAGGAGTAGAACAGAAACAAATCAAATTCAAATCACATTTTATTTGTATAACTCCAAATCATAACAGATGTTATCTCATGACACTTTACATGTGGAGCTGGAAAAACCAGACTGAGGACAATTTACAGAACCAACAGAACCAACAGGAGTAAACACTTGTAACTGGTGACAGTGGAAGGAAACAGAACCTTTAACAGGTTTAAACCTGGAGCAGAACCTGAGTCCTGGGCTTAAGTCATTTGTTAAAAGTCTGACCTTTCATTAAGGTAATGAAATGTAATTCATTTGATGTGATTGAGGGCTATTACACTGTTGTAGATATAACCCTAAAGGTCAACTCAATGAACAATGAAAGCAAAGTCAGCTCTAGTAGATATGAAAAACAACGAACAAGCCGTACTAAATAATGTCTGTTTCTATACTTTACCTGTGGCTCCAACCAAGTCATCAGGAAGCTCTCCTTCTTCTGTTTCAAGGTTCCCAACAAAGTCAATATCATTCTCTCCTGACCTATACGAAAATACAAACTATTTGAAAAAAGAAAATACTTACACATACAACACACGTCACAATTGCTTTTAAAGGAAAACACATGCAAATATTGTCTTACATCTCAATAAATTAATCAAAGTTAACATTTCACAACTTCAACCAAAAATGAAGATTCTATGAAAAAGGTAGGTTTTATTAGACTGTAACTGAGAAATATAATCCAGATGCTGTTTGACATGTTTCAGTTGTTTAAATAATAATCTTTTTTTTAATTGATCTTTTTTTTAGGCTTGTCTGTCTGTCTGTCTGTCTGTCTGTCTGTCTGTCTGTCTGTCCAATATAACTCATAAAGTTATGGATGGATTTTGATGAAATTTTCAGGATTTGTTCCCAATGGCACAAGGAAGAACTGATTAATTTTTGGGGGTGATCCGGAAGAAATCCTGGATTCTGGATCACTTATAAATGTTGGTTAACATTGGGGTCAATGGGTCC
>JAPSES010111219.1:0-17730 GCA_029822895.1 Maxillicosta whitleyi | reverse complement strand
TTCTGATTTTAGAATGTTTGTGTGCAGTAATATATAATATCCCTACTCTTCTTGCCTCCCCCTCCTCAGCTCCTTGCCCCCTCAGCGACTACGTTACCTCTTTGAACTGTGAGACCGGTGTCTTATCGGTGACTTGGACCAGCGATACAACAGCGATCCTTTACGACGTATTGGCAGTCGACGCCGACGGTCACCAGTACAGCTGCAACAGCACAGACACCGGCTGTGACCTCACCATGCTGAAGTGTGGAACAGAGTACAGTATCACTATCATACCGTCCAGAGATGGATGCGTGGGCAGAAACAGCACCACCAAACAGATCCAGACAGGCAAGTACTGATATTTATTAGCATTTCAGGAATCATGTATATACTCTACACCAGTGATTCTCAACTGCAGACTGGTTTTCAGTGGGTCGCAGGCCTTTCCTTGGATAAAAATTAAGTTAAACCAATCCTTTTTTTGTTATGGAGCTGAGCAATACCAATTCACACTGCCTAACAGTAGGTGGCGGTAATGCACTGTAATGCTAATTAACACCAGACATATGAGAGCACAAAAGGAGACCCAAAAAGTTTCTATTCTTTTATTTTATTATTATTTATTTATTTTTTATAAACTTTATTTAACGACAACATTTTACAATCATTCAGACATACCAATTCAAATATAACTTACTCTATATATTGGGTCATGTGTGGTTCAATAACAGAGAAATGGGAAAAAAAAAAAAAAACAGACTTCATGTAAGACCCATGACAAAGTTACATAGTTATTTAGTAAACATTTCTGAGTAAATATTAGACATTAAAGTGCCTTTTTTATTAACACAAAAAGTTTCTACTCATATCATGGAGAAACTCAGGTATGACACCAACAACAACAGATATGATTTTAGCTACATTTAGGACAAAAACCTCAATGTGTTTAATGCTTAAATAAGTCACTGGATGTACTTTTAATTTTTAGGTGATTGCACATTTTTGGTTTTGGTTCAAATGTGCCTAACTTAATGTTAAACCTCATTCAGACTTATTTATTTCTTTTATTTTTATTTTTTTTAGTTCTGTTTAATGGTATTAATGGTTTCACATCTTATCCATTCTTGCCAGACTGCACACATAACTACTAATTTTTTCCCTGCAGTTCCCTGTGTACCTATCCTTTATGATGTGGAGATCGACTGTCTGACCAACTCAGCCTGGGTGTTAGGAAGCTCATCTGCTGGAGCTGAAGACTACGTCGTCACAGCGAACTACAGCCCTCTTTCACTTGTCCAGGAATTCCAGTGTAACTCAACAGAAAACGACATGTGTACTCTGCCACCTCTGATATGCAGCTCGAACATCACTTTCATACTCCAGGCCCGTAACCAGCAGTGCTCCAGTGCTGCCAGTAACGCAGTCATGGCTGAAACAGGTACAAAGTTCAGTTATTGTCATGTTCATGCAAGGTGGTGTATATGAATGTGAAATACTTCATCTTTAAGATCACTAAACAACAGGGATTAGAGTAAAAGCAAGAAATATGTTTGGAAAGTACTGAGAAAAGTTACAATTTGAATAAAAAAGAAAGAACAGTTGAATGAAAGATAGTGAAAATTCTGAAAGCACACAGTTTAAAAGAATAAACAAAAAATGTAGCATCTACATTAAAATTAAGAAAAGTAATTTTTGCAGAAATTAAGGTCAAATGTATTTGTATAGCACATTTAAAACAACAACAAGTGCTGTACAAAGTTGTAGAAAATAAGAAATGGTGCAATGCGAAAAAAAAAAGTTCATCGTGGATGTTTTATTGTAAGTGAAACTATTTTAAGTTTCCATAATTTTGATTCATCTAATTTTCAATAATTCACAATACCTGTGGCCAAACAACAGCAGGAGTTTAAAAAAAATAAATTGATAGAAGTTTTTTATTCTTGCTGCTCAATTTTGGTCATGGTGTTTGGATTAAAGTGTATTATTATTATTATTATTAGTAGTAGTAGTAGTAGTAGTAGTAGTGAAATTAACTGAAATCTGAAATAAATGGTTGTACCTTCAATGAGGAGAACTGCTACTTTGTGTCTGTGCTTTCAAAGTGAGAAATGTATGTGTTTACCTGTTCACTAAGAGTTAAAAAAAAAGGGTGTTTCTGAAAGGCTTAAGGTTTTATAACACATCCATTACTCTTGGAAGAGTTTTTTTTTTTTGTCCTTTTCAATTTTTTGTTACTGTAGGTCGTATGTCATGGAATCTGTCTCTCTCTCTTTCCACAGCTCCCTGCCCTCCTCAGAACATCAGTAATTCAGTGGACTGTGATAATAACACCATCTCCATCTCCTGGAACCCCGTCCTTGGTGCTGTGTCATATACGGCCACGCTGGAGCACTTAAACGGCAACACAACCTGCTGCTCCACATCAGACGACAGCTGTGACATCGACGATCTGCCCTGCGGAGAAATGTACATTTTGCTCGTGACAGCTGAGGGACGGACCTGCAACAGCTCTGAGAGCAGAGACATAGCCAGGACAGGTGGGTTAAAAAACGAGGTAGAAATGGAATTTTAGAGGAGCAGTTTCAAAAGCTTTCATGGAGACGTTTAACAAGTACTTTACAGGGACCATGTGTTGTGAGTCAGAAAGACAGATTCTGCTAAAGATGATACATTCTGGTTGAATTTCTTTACAAGTAAAGTTGAGGTCCAGGGCGCGTCATTACAACAATCATTAAAGTTGGAATATGCCAGTGTTTCCCAACCTTGGGGTCACCTGGAATTTTTCATAATTGATAATTTGTTGAGAAAACAAACAAAAAAACAACTTACTCATAAAAAATATATGGTGAGTTGAGAGATAATCACAATATACAACTATGAAGCTGAAACTGAAGCACTGTGGTACTGTTTATCTGTCAAATGTTCACTGTGGTACTGTTTCAGATGCTGCAACTCTTTTAATAATACAAAGTTTGATTTGTTTTTTGTTCAGTATTAATTCTCATCCTTGTACAAACTGGACTGACTGTACATATCCTGACCAAGGAAAATCTAATTCTCATTTTATGCAGTAATCTGAACCTGTTTTTTCTGCCTCCATCTATAATAATATATATTATATGGACTAAATGTGTCTAACATTAACGTTTATTTGCAACATAGTATAGCAAATTATTACATGATCAAAAACAAGTGAACTGTAGCAAAAAAGGAAGGAATTTGTGATGTTAAAATGAGGTCATGAGCCTAAAAAGGTTGGGATCCACTGGAATGTGCTATCCAGAGTAAAAATAGGAAAACAAAACAAAAAAAAACAGCTACTAATACTGTGATTCTCCAAACTGATTAAAATATTTTAACAGTAGTGATTATATTGACAACTTCCCTCAAGATATAAAGTCACATGTTCAAGGAAAAACAGCATTAAAGCCACTCAGAACATCTCTATTTACATTAATTTAACCTGAACTCATTCCTCTCATTGGAATTCTTTATAATAGTGAAGGTTTGATTATGTTTTTATGTGTCTGTCCTTTAGGGCGTCTTGTCTGGATGTGTATTATCTAAGTACATAGTTTCCTGTTCAGTTCATTTTAATTTGGCACACATGAATGAGTAGATTTTGGTGGTCAAAGCACAAACACAAAGCACATTCAAGCACATTCATGTAGTAATTATGACAAAATTTCAGGTATTTACTGTTGCCTGTGAAGTTGGAATCATTTTATTTTCAAACACATTCCTTTATTTATTCCCATTTCTTCATATTAGTAACCACCATTTATCATTTCAGTTACACATCACACTGTCAGCAATCATTTCATGACAAGTAAAAAATATTTTCTTCCAATGGATGGACTCACACTTCTATAGCGTCTTTCTGTGCTTTACTCTGTGTTACATTCACCCATACTCAGACAGAACTGCACCCCCAACTTTGTGTGTTGTAGAAACCCTGTTCTGTCAACTGAACCACAGCTGGATGTCAGTAAAGCAGAAGCCAAATTAATCACACGTTCTCTCTGTGTTGCTTTTTTCCCGTCAGTACCGTGCATCCCTCAGAACCTCCAGGCCAATCTGAGGTGCAGCGACAACGTGGCCTCCATGTCCTGGAATTACAGCCGCGGTGGGCAGTTTTTCAAGGTGAAGGCGGTGAGCACTGATGGCTACGAGGACGAATGCAGCAACTTTGAGAACCGGTGTGATTTGACTGGACTGATGTGTGGGAAGATCTACACTGCTACAGTGGTGGCAGAGGACAGTGACTGCAAGAGCAAACCCAGCGACAGTGTGACCATTAAGACTGGTATGAGGACGCTACATGTTTATTTATTCTGGATATTAATGTCCAAACGTAGCATTATGTAACTGTATGTGAAACCACAAAAGAAAAAACAAAAAAACCCCACAAAACCATTAGAGGTAGTTAACCCTTTAATGCCAAATGAATCATATTTGCTATGTGAGTTTTGAAGCCCACTACATGATCAGTGTGATATTTTTTTTTTTCTAGAAAAACCTGATGTATTATGTAATTAGATACATGCAATAGATTGATAATCCACCAGACGAGGAGGAACTCATGGTCTTTCCAGTGACACTACAAAATTGTCAGGAGGGAGAAATTTACCAACTTTGAAAAGGAATTGCCAATTTGTTCGAAATATTTGTGTTATATTGTGTTTTTTTTTTTTTTTTTTGTTCAAAAATAATAATATTTGAGCATTAAGACTTGATGTATCAAATATGCTACAAAATCATACTTTTTCTTTGGTTCTTCAGAAGGACCAGTAAAGGCTTCAAATACCTGGAATTTTCCATCAATGATTTAATGGTTCAGGCTTTACAGGGTTAAGGGGCGGGGGTATAATGGTGACAGTGATCTAGACCATAGTGCAGGTAAAATAAAGACTACTTACAAAAGAGATCATTTCTTATCCAACACAACACAGATTAATTTTAATTTAACTAGTTTCTAAAGGTTGGTCTGTGCAAAGGTATTTGACAAACCAAATACAGAAAAATCCCAATCCATACTATGATACTGTGTACACTTTTTATCCACATTTGTCATGATATTATATTTGGTTTGATGTACATAAAAGCTCTATGCATTACAACACCAGTTCTTGATTGGAACCATATTCCTACGGCTTGTTATAGTAAAATTTACAGCTGGTCATTTTTGTTCCTGAGTTTTGTGGTTACATTCTAAAGTGTATATTTTCATAGAGTTGTTCTCTTTCTCTTCTCTTCTTTCCTGTCTCTAACAAAATCAAAAAGCCCCAAAAAATCTTGAAAAAAAAATAAAATAAAAAAGTACTACTATTGCTGATATTAATTACAATATCTCTATACTTTTTGTTCCTTCTCACCAGTACCCTGCACTCCTGAAGCTATCTCTCCAATGGTGAATTGCGAGGACAGCTCCCTGACTGTGTCCTGGTCTGAGAGTGCAGGAGCAGACTCGTACATCGCCACAATCTCAGACAGTAACGGACAGATGACAACCTGTCAGGGCTCGACGGACGGATCCTGCAGCGTCACAGGACTGAACTGCGGTCTGATCTACCACGTCTCTGTGGTCGCCTCTGATGGATACTGCGACAGCCCGCCCACTCCGGAGGAGGACACAGCTGCAAGTACGTAAAAGAGGGTTCGATGAAACCCTGTACCCTAGCATAGGCTACTTTGCACCCAAAACAGCAAAGTTAAACATAGCATTAATATATTTGCTCTAAAATGTCAAAAGTGGGTTTGGAATGGTGTTAAAAGTCTAGTCTGTGAAAGTATATTTCTAATTGAAACTACATACTAGTGCAGTCAAATGTATGTCTTTTGAGACAAAACTGACCAATCCAGCCTGTGGGATGAAAGGTAAGAATTACCCTTAAAATCATTTTGGTTCAGGCGCCACATTCAGCCCACTTATAAAATAAAATAAAATAATAATAACCTATAAATAATGACGACTGTTCTTTTAAATGTTTTTAAATGTTTTGTGCATTTGTAGATTCACTGTGATCTATAAGTTGTAATGCACATGTGTAAATGATAAACTGAGGCAAAGTATTGTTGATATTGTACTTAGTTTTCTTAACAAATTTCAAGCTGTTCATGGTTGTTCATGTTATAGTAGATATAAACATTTTCATAATGTAATTAAACTTTTTTTTCTTTTTAATTGTTCTTATTTTACCGGTACACATGAGATCATATAACCCTGAGACCCAGCAATGCATCTTTGTCCTCTGTAACGGACAAAATGTTGACTGTTTTACTTAAAAAATGCTGTCAGTTGCTACGGACATTCCATTAGAAATAAATAAATAAAATGAAAATAACGTTAAAAATGTATCTGAAAAAAGCGTTGCATTATGCAATTCCCAATCAAGAATTGTTTAATGTAAATAAATAAATAAAACATTCACTTTGTTGGGTCTCAGAAGGTTAAACAACCCATTAAAAAAAATTAATGTGTTTTATATCAAATAAAAGTCTTCAAACTTTCCCTTTTATTCTTTAAAAAAATGGCACCAAAGTCAGGTTGAGTGACATCATGCATATTTTTTTTTTACATAAATCCGTTGCCAAACAGTGAGACTTGCCACCATTGAAGAAATCACCCTTTAATCATTGTAATAAATATGAAACTCACAACATTTACTGACATATTTTTGTTTCCTTCTCTTAGTCCCATGTAAACCGAGAAACATCAAGGCAGTGATAGACTGTTTCACGCAGACGGGCATAATTACCTGGTACCCAAGTGATGGAGCTCTGTCGTATAATGTCACGGCCACCTCCGATTCGGGTCACGAAGTCATTTGTAATACCACCATGACCTACTGTGAATTGGACAACCTGGAATGTGGAGAGACCTACCACATCACTGTCAAAGCAGTGGGAGAGGACTGTAGCCGCAGCGCTGACATGGAAGGATCACTGGTCACAGGTGAGAAAACCATGTGAATTTCAAGTAATTAATTTACCATTATCCTTATATACAAGTACTACATATGACATTTATCATTCCATTGATAATTGGTCACTTTTTTACAGTCTGTAAAAATATTTTTAAGATAAGATACAACTTTATTGAACCCACTGTGGGGAAATTTGACACCTGAAACCTATTTTTCTATGTAACACATTAACAACAGACTTTTCCCCTCATCATAAGGGAAAAGCACGTGTTCTTTGACAAACATAAACCTTACTGATCATATAAAAGTGGTAGAATGTAACTAAGTACATTTATTTAAGTGGAAATTAGAAGTAAATGTATTTACTCTTGAGTGAAATTTTCTCAGAAGCAGAAGCAAATGTTACTTTGTACTTTTTACTTTTACTTGTGAACCCATGTTTTGTGTTGATAATGAATGTTTGAAACCTTGTAAGATCTAACCTTATACATAAAATAGTTAAAACAATTACCAAAAAACGAAACCACCTGTCACTACCGACTGGCTACAAACATTTGAGATGGAGATTCTGACTCAAGAAAAGCAGTGTCATGAGAAATGGTGAAAATAAACAATTTTTATTTCAATGTCACATTACTAAAAACCAATTGTCACAAATGTTTTTTTTTTATGGTCAATGTTTCCCAAAATACAAAGCAACAATAAAAATAAATGAACAAAAATATAAAGTAGTTAAAATGATCTCAACCTTCAACACACAACAAACAGCAATAAAATGCAACACACACTTTATAAACAAACACTGATGGGTCAATTTTAGCAAAACCAAGCTTGTAACCATCAGTAGATTGTCCTCACTGTGTTGTTTTGTGTGTTTTTATAATATTTTATCTTTTGTCTACTATCTTTTTTGTCCCCTACCTAGGGAATCCAGATTAAAAAAAATTGCATTGTTGCTACAATCTGGTTTATTTACAGCTGAAATTGTTGTAGATGTTCATTAATATGCGCTTTCCCTAATAAATAAATACGATTTTGAGCGCAGTAGTGAAGTATTCTCAGTGTGTTAGTACTTTTACCTAAATAATGGATCTGTACAATAACATTTTTGCTCTCTGACTCTTGCAGGCCCGTGCGTCCCTGAACACATCACCACTCAGTACAGCGTGTCGATCGGACAGGTGCTGTGGGACATGTCTAGTGGAGCTGATTCATACTCTGTTGAGGCGATCACAGCCCAGGGCATGCAAGCCTCCTGCACCACAAATGACACCTATTGCCCCATTTACAACTTGCAGTGTGGTCAGACTTACAGCGTCACCGTCACTGCGTATAACCACATCTGCCCAGACGGGTCCGTGTCAACGCAAAGTGCTGATATTGAAACAGGTGTGATACATTTGCTATTTTTAAGTAGTGTTTTATCACGGGGGGAAATTATTGTAGATACAGTACATCAATAAAATAAATAAAAAAGGATATTAATAAAAAAAAATAAAAAAAAAACATGTTCAGGGGTAGGAAGTGAAAATAGTGAATATATGAAAAATAACATGTACCATTTGTACCCTCAGAGCCTTGCCCGCCCAACAATGTCCAGGCCATTGTGGAATGTGAGGAAGACATAGGAGTTGTGACCTGGGAGGCGAGTGTGGGCGCCGTGGCTTACTTGGTCATGCTGGCAGGACGTGACGGTCACTACCTGACCTGTTACAACAACGAAACTTACTGTAACGTAGAAGGTCTCCATTGCGGCGTTGTCTACTACACCAACGTCATCGCCATCGGAGAGACGCTCAACAGCAGCATGTCCACCACTGTTCAGCTGACTGCAGGTGTGTTTCACTCATGCGTTATCCCTCCGAACATCATCACTCTCAAGCCATAAAAGTAAAAAACCCACTTCACTCATCAACATCAAGTGAAGATTACATCACATTACGTCACATTACATTTAGCAGATGCTTTTATCCAAAGCGACATACAATAGAGGACATAAACATAGCATATAGCACTTGTAGATACAAAGTGTACAGGAAATATACAGAACAATAGGTGCGACTGCAGACTGGGGTTAGTAAGGTTTTTTGTTTTGTTTTGTTGTTTGATTGCCTTCACACAGGGTCAGGTACAGTAGAGTAAACATTCAGATTCCAATTTTTGAAGGTATCTGTGTGTCAGATGAAAATACCACAAGGGTTTATTTATGTAGTAAAGTTTTTGTATTTTTATCTATTACGCTGTATGTATTAATAAAACTAATACAATTACACTTATGTAATTGTCTCTTCCTGTCCATGTTCTGTGTTACCTCCAGCCCCATGTGCTGCGGGAGATGTGGTGGCAGAACTGGACTGTAACAACAACACAGCCGAGGTGTACTGGACCCCCGCCTCTGGAGCCTCGTCTTATAGGGTGGATGCGGTTGGATCTAATGGCCACCGGGACTCATGTGAGTCTCAGGAGGACCACTGCAATTTGACAGAGCTGCAGTGTGGACAGACATACACCGTCACTCTGTACGCCATCAGTGAACAATGCCAAACTGAGATGAGCACTAACGTCAGCTTCAGCACACGTGAGCGGAGTTCTGATTGTATTTCTATTCTTAAATCTCCACTAGTATCTCTTGCATCGAAGCTTGACTCATTTTTCTTATTCTGCAGGGCCCTGTGTACCACAGGATGTAGGAGTGGACCTTCAGTGTGGAACCGCTAAAGCCACAGTGGTCTGGGAAGAACAGGAGGGAGTGGATCGCTACGTAGTAACTGCCAAATGCGGCAATGGAATGACTTTGTACTGCAACTCCACAAACTCCAGCTGCTGCTTCCACAACTTGAACTGTGGGGAATTCTATGAATTCACTGTCATGGCATACACTGGAACGTGCTGCAGCGAAGTCAGCAGCACTGTGACGATGCAGACAGGTATGGCACACATATGGGCGGCTGTGGTAGAGCGGGTTGGAAGGATTGGCAGTTCAAACCCTGGCTCCAACTGTCCACATGTTGAATTGTCCTTGAGCAAGACACTGAAACCTACATTGCTCCCCATAGGGTCTGTGCAGCGCCTTGCATGGCAGCAGCCATGAAGTATGAGTGTGTGTGTGAATGGATGAGTGTGAGGCTTTGTAAAGCACTTTGGGCACCATGAAGGTGTAGAAAATACTATATAAGTGCAGTCCATTTACCATTTACATACAGACCATGGGCCAAAACTGGCCCGCCAAAGGGTCCAGTCCAGCCCGTTGGACGAATTTGTGGAATGCAAAATTACACATGAGATTTTAACATTTAAAATTTTTCTTCTGGGGTGACATTCGGACCAATGTAATGTGGGGTCTAACAAGTAAAATCCTGTCATAATAACCCATAAATAATGACAGCTCCATACTTTTCCCTTTGTTTTATTGTAAAAAAGCAAAATTACATGAAAGTGTTTACATCTACAAACTATCCTTTTACAAATAATGTGAATTACCTGAACAAATATGACCAACCTGAAATATTTTAAGATAAGCAAATGCAATAGTAACAATATTCTGCCTGTTATTAAATGTTTTGTGTATTTGTAGATCCACTGTGATGTGGAAGTTGTTATAGTTATAAAGGTGTCAATGAGAATCTGAGCCAAAATATTGTAAAAAAAAAAAAAAAAAAAAGGGTAATTGCTTTTATTAATTATATTGTTTTTGTTATTTACATTTTAAAGCAAGGTTTGCTGATATAAACATTTTCACAATGTAATTTGACTTTTTTTTTTTTTTTTATTATTATTATTGTAATTATGTTATTGGTTTGTCCCACTTCAGATCATATTGGGCTATACGTGGCCCATGAACTAAAATGAGTTTGACGCCCCTGAAGTATGCACACAATCATCAGATGGCCAGAAATGATTAATTATGTAACTTTGTCATTAGTTTTTGGTTCAACTAAACACTATGTCACCATCTTTGCTAACATGTTAAAGAAGACCTGAACCCATGAAAAAGTGAGCGCTTTAGACGCTAAATAAAGCTCATACTGGTGATATCAGCCTATATTGCAGATTCCTGCCACAAATGTCACATTTTAACCCCTATAAAGTATTTGTGTCATATCCCTCTTTTACCAGAACCCTGCCAGCCAACTGACCTGGTCATAAGTGGGTCCTGCAAAAATGATACAGTGATGGTGGATTGGTCAGAGGCTAAAGGGGCAACATTGTACACGGTGGAAATCACAGGAGATGTGGGATACGTCACATCCTTCCAAACTGATGAAACATCACTAGAAGCTGACTTGCCGTGTGGACAGGAGTATACCTTCACAGTTCAAGCTCAAGATAATCGATGTTCCAGCCCTGTGAGCCTTGAGGCATATTTCAAACTGGGTATGTTTTATTTTCTTCTACTATGTCATGTAAAATAGGTGTTTCAGGGTCATAAAAGAACTCACCCTCTCTTCATCCGCACCCAGGTCCGTGTGTGCCGATAGATGTCGAGAGTTTCACACACTGCGAGAACAATATCGGTTCTGTCAGTTGGGCCAAGAGCGATGGAGCAGATTATTATGTGGCCATTGCCGTGGGATTGGACGGTCACACTCATATGTGCACCTCCGAGACCACCACCTGCACCTGGGATGACCTGCACTGTGGCGAGATTTATACCGTTTCTGTCATAGCCAGTGACGACACATGCGACAGTATGCAGAGCAACACCACCACAATAATAATGGGTATGTTTTTAACATTTTATATATCCCATAAAATTAACTCCCTCAGAACACTAGAGGGGATGTACAGGAGGGATGTGGATAAATGAAATAACACAATGGAATGTAGTACACCATATAAATCTGAATTAAATTTTACAGAAAGTGTCATGTTATACCTTTTAAGGCTGGATGGACAATATATTGACCACCACAGAACTAGTGATGGAGAGAAGAGAATTTATTTACTCAGGGAAATGTGATTCCATTGAACATGAATAGTGTCGATTACTGATAAAATGGACTGATTAATCTATTATGTCATGACCTACTATTTAAGTGCCCAATCCTAATTGAATCATACATTACATACATACATGAACATTTATTACATATGTAGATAATACACCCAATATGTTATATTAAACTACATTTTATCAACATAAAAACAGTCAGTATTGTAAACAGAAAACCAGGAACCACATAAAAATTTTAAATACATCCTACAAACTCATATCAACTCTGATTTCCTTGCAGATGAAACTTATTGCTTACATGACACTGGAAGCAGGACTATTAACTTATGTAATTAATCTAAACACCAACTAAGGCTATGTTAAGACAGCAGGTCTTAATGCACAATTTGGAGTCTGATGTATTTGTGTGTGCTCGTTCATATTACACATTAAATGCGGCTTCTATCAGTTTAGAGTATGAACTGAATGTGGCCCTGAAGTGACCTTTATGTGCAGATAAATCCGACCTGGCTGTGCAGACTGAAGTCGAATTGTGGAATATCAGATACATATTGGATTTAGGACCACATATGAAAGTGGCCTGGGTCAGACTAGGAAAAATATCTCTTAACAGATTGGATACAGGTCACATAAGGGGGAAAAAATTGAATTTGGGCCACATTAGCCATTGCATCCATTGAATTACCCAGTAAAACAACATAAAAATAGAGCATAAATAATATCATTTATTATTTCTGTTTTCTATTTGCAGCTCCATGCATACCAGATAATGTGCTCGTATCTCTGAACTGCTCCACGAAGGTAAATATTTGACCTTTTCTGCAGGTTTGATTCTACACTATTCTGTCAACAGTTATGATCTGTGACATGTTTGTTACAGTTAGTTGATTATAACTAACAAAACTGAATTATGTATTATTCTTAAGGTGGGATCAGTGACCTGGAACGCCAGTGAAACAGCAGAGTTCTACATTGTGACGGCAGAGAGCGACGGTGGCCACAAAGTGCAGGTCACCACCAATGACACCATGACCTACATCTCTGAGTTTGTGTGTGGCGAGAAGTATTACGTGTCTGTTCAGTCTGTAGACTCTACCTGCACAAGTGGCTCCAGTGAACCGTACATGCAGTTGTCAGGTATTTTCCTATACCTTGTCTTTATCCAGGCATGTGATGCTTCAAAAGCTTCGTCTTGTCTTTCATTTTCATCATTTTTTGTTTTGTGTTCCTCCCTCAGAACCCTGTTCTCCAACCGGCGTCTCCAGTTTCATGAACTGCTTCTCCAATATTGCCGTGGTAACGTGGAACGCATCTGCTGGGGCTGACTTTTACACCGCCATAGTCACACCAGAGGACGGTCCGCCACAAACCTGCTGGTCTGACAGCGAGCAGTGTGGTTTACCAAACCTTGAATGTGGACAAAACTACACAGTCACTGTTCTTGCCTCCAATGATGTTTGTAATTCTGATCCCAGCGAGGCTGACACACTGCAGACAGGTGAGTGTGTACACATGATGATGAAGTTTAACACACTTATATCCTCCTTAGACTGAGAAAAGTAAAGGTTTTGGCTTCTTCTTTTTTCTTTTTTTTAAGATTAAATAAGTATCTTGATTGGAATCAGTGTAATGCAACTTTTTTTCAGTTACATTTTTAATAGAATATTCTTTGCAGTGAACAACAGTTTTTGTTTTTTAAGTAAAGCTGAGAAAAAAATATATTGCTGGATCTCAAGAGGACATACAAATATTTGATTATTTTTCCTATTGTGTTAGTATTAGTGTAGCACTAGAACAATATTTAGAAGAATATAAACTTAAAGAACTTGTTAAATTTGATTTACATGCTTATATGGTTCCTATTTTCTATTATTTTTTGAATTCTGAGACAATGTGGATATTTATTTGACGTTAAACAATATTATATATTATTTAGTAAGAGAAAATAAATAAATTACACTGAAAAAACTAAATTGTCTAATTTCCCTAACACTAAAAATGATGAAGAAATAAACCTACTCTGTTCTCTTCTGTCCAGTGCCTTGTGTTCCCACTAATGTTGAAGTGGTTTTGGACTGTGACACCAATGAGGCTAAGGTATTGTGGAGTGCTAGCCCAGGGGCCCTGAACTACATGGTGATGGCTGAAAGCTCATTGGGACTCACCTCCACCTGTGAAACTGTAGATCTGTCATGCACCCTGAATGACTTGGTCTGTGGACAGTCGTACACAGTCTGGGTTGTGGCACGGGATAATATCTGCTCAAGTTTGCCCAGCCAAAGTATAGTCTTCAATTCAGGTAAATGAAGCATCTGTGGGTGTGACTGTCGCTCTGTTTTGTTGACATTGTTGACTCACAATCTCTCCATCCTTTCTCAGTTCCATGCACACCTGTCATTGGCTCTGTGGTTCTTGACTGCTACACCAGCTCGGCCTTCCTGGACTGGTCCTTCGCTGAGGGCGCCGTGAACTACACCGCAACAGCGCGGGCTTCTAGCAGCCATGTTTCCATCTGCGACTCCAACATGACCCACTGTGAACTGCCCAACCTGCAGTGTGGCCAGACTTATAATATCATTGTCGTGGCATCAAATGACAATTGCAACAGCCTCCCCAGTGGCGTGGTGCAGGTAGAATCAGGTAAGAACCACCTTCAATCAGTATCAGATTTAGAGAATATCATAACAAAACCCAAAATCTTGTGCTGAAATGCAACAAAGGTCCAACTACATGTCATTAGTGACATTTGTACATTGAATATTTTTCCATATATGCAATATACGTACGTATGAAGTGAAAACATATTTAGTTTAGTTTGAATATGCAACAAAATAAAATAATCCTACTTAGTCTTTACAAGTGAAATAGATAATAAGAAAACAAACAAACAAAAACCTATACATATACATGGTTTCATTTGCATATTTGAAAGGAAGTATAACATGTAGATTTCGTTAAAGTTGTTTGCAATTTCAGCAGTTTTGCACATAATGATAAATGTGTCAAGCTCACTGAAATTCTATTTGTAATGCACATACAGTACAAATATAACTTTAATGTAAACAGAGGGTGTATGTATGTACATTATAATAATATACTGGTACCTGTGGTGTGACAGCGTACCTAGATATCAGGGCATATATTATATATTATATTTCCATAAGTGAAAGAGTACTAGAATTAATATATTTTACATATTTGCTCCATTTAAAACATGATATGAAGAGGAAAATGTCTCAACAGTTTGATGAATACTATTAAAAAGGAGAAATCATGAGCCTCGGCTTTGATACTCAGTGGGTTTAGAAGTGTTAAAGGGTGATTATTTTAATATTATAGTCAGCCATGAATTGACTGTATAATATTTTGCATGTTAAGCGCTCACTTTCGTCCACCTCTTTTCTCCACCAGTGCCTTGTCCTCCTGAGGATGTTGTAACACATCTCGACTGTTCCACTAACAGTGCCCTTGTACAGTGGCAGACCAGCTCTGGGGCTGATTCTTACATTGTCCAAGCTATCGGTGTGCAAGAGGATGAAGCCTTCTGCGAATCAGACTCTGATTCTTGTGTCCTCTCAGACCTCATGTGTAGTTTCACCTACAATATCAGTGTTATTGCAGTTAACGACGTGTGCAACGTGTCACACAGCGCGATAACACAGCTGCATACAGGTAAAGATTATTTTTACTGCCAGGATGATTGAGCTGCAAAAGAACTGTAAAAGAACATTTATGTAGAGTCTGAATATTACTGAGTACTGCAGCTTGACCCTTCTGAAATACATCTCAAATGCCATTTGACAACTTCAGTTAAATTTCAGATTCCACTTTTTAATTCCCTTCCTGTTCAGTGAAAACCTGATATCTACAAATCTACAAATTTTCACATTTTTCTCTTGGATGAGCTGGAATATACATAGTCACAAAGTTCAAAACAGGTGACAAGGTATCTAAGCTCCTAGAAAGTTGAATTTATGTGATTTTCCAGGACAGCAACACTGTAAACATATAATGATCTTGTAAAACTCAATGCATTGTTGTAGCATAAACTAATCGACATTACATTAAATGGTTGAGATGAGCTCAATATAAACATTTACAGCAGTAAAATGCAACCTGTATATTAAAGCAGTAGTGATATTAACAACAACAAAAAAAAAAAATGATAAAACACTACTAGGGGCCATTTTACTGCACACATTTTGATGGTTATAATGGTTGTAATAAGTACTTCTACTATATTTAACCTCAACTATTACTTATGTTGGGTTCCTTTCTGTGTGTGCTTTCAGTTCCCTGTATACCTCAATATGTGCAGTCCAATGTGAATTGCGATACTGGAAATGTAGAGGTGTCTTGGGAGCCCAGCAGAGGGGCATCGATCTACGATGTGGTGGCTCAGGGCAGCGGTGGCTATGAGTCAACATGTAGCAGCAGTACTACAACATGCGAGTTCATGGACCTGGTATGCGGCCTCAACTACTCCATCACTGTTCGTGCTTCAGACGGCACATGCTCCAGCCCTGAAAGCAGTGTGGTGGAGGTAACAACAGGTAAAAGCAAAATTATAGTCAGGATAAAGATCTAATATTTTCATATCATGTATTGGAAGATTTTAATTTTTTCCCTGGACAAATTTTTGGATAGAAACATGAACATATACAAAATATAAAACTCTAGAAATACTCCATCTATGATAATTAAGCTGGGATCAACTATAATAAATATTTCAGGCATTTGTTGGCAGGGTACTGAGATTGAGCAACATACACAGTTAACAATACAATTCACAATACAGCACATTTTCTGTGAATGAAGTTAATAAGATCATATTAAATTATATATAAACATCTTGAATTATATATGTGACCAGTGGGAGATATTTGTTCATGTTTAATTAACTTTCTGTAAATGCAGGATGTTTGTGCACATTTGCTATCAACCATGCAACAAAATAATAAGTAAATAAGAAATAAAATACATTTAACATGAATGTAAAAAGTATAAAACTATCATAGCAAAAAAGAAAGAAAAATAGCAAAATGTAGTCTTTAACATTAAAAGTGTTTTCTCTGTAGCAGCAAATGAATGAGTGAATACAGGCATTGCATATGAAATGAAAACAATAATACCAATAATAAACAGGCTAATCTGTGTTGTGTGGAAAAGCACAGTGTCAAATGATTACATCTATCGTCATAAAAACTGTGATTTACAACACAGTGAAACATGATAAGCATAAGGAGTTAATGTCTGGTGTTTTTCTGCCACCGTATCCTAACCAACTTTTTTTTTTTTTTATTTCTGTCTGTAGTTCCCTGCATACCACTGAAGGTCACAGCAAAGATGAATTGCAGCACTAACACAGGTGTTGTGTCCTGGGAAGAAGGAGAGGCAGTATCATTCTACTCTGTGAACGCCTATGGGCCTGATGGTCACATGATTTCATGTGAGACCGATGAAAACACTTGCCAACTGCCCAACATGCACTGCGGCCAACTCTACAATCTGACAGTGACAGCCAATGATGGACACTGTGAGAGCAGGCACGCCTATCTCAACCTGCAGTCAGGTACATGTAAAAAAAAACCCATTAAAAACACACAAATTAGACACACTATTTTACTGCATCACATGTTCATACTTAGTGGACTTTGAGTTGTGAATTCTTCAATAAATATATATAATTTCCCCCTGTTTGAATAATTACTGAAAACCACCTTGTGCAGCTTTTCTTTTTTTTCAATATTTTTTTTTATTGGAATCAAGGTAAAAAAAAAAAAAAAAAAGTGACAGTCATACAAGATAAAACATCCTTATGGATTTTCCTCATAATACATATATACACATATATATAATACCCACCCC
>JAPSES010111203.1:0-17731 GCA_029822895.1 Maxillicosta whitleyi | reverse complement strand
GCTGAGATGGTTCAGACATGTCCAGAGGAGAGAGAGGGAAGAGATTGGTAGAAGGATGGAGAGTGTGGAACTGCCAGACAGGAGGTCTAGAGGAGGAGCAAAGAGGAGATGTATGGGTGGAGTCAAAGAGGACATGAAGGGAGTTGGTGTGAGAGAAGAGGATGTAGAAAACAGGGTTAGTTGGAGACAAATGATTTGATTTGATTCAATTCGAGCCAAAGGGAAAAAAAGGGAAAAAAATGAAGTAGCTTAGCAGACAATGTCAATATAAAAATGCATATGAGTTACTAAATATTTATTTATATTTATTTCTTTATTAAATATGAAAAAAAATAATTATTATCATTAATATTTATTCAGAATATTTCTGACTTCATAAATGTTTTAGGTATTTTTCATCTGATTCTGAGGTCAAAGTCTGGGTCTTTCACATCATCATCTTCATGCTCATCATTATCACTGATGCAGGGTTGGCTAGTGTGACAACGGTGTAGTAACTGTGACCTGTTAGATGTTTCAGGCATATGTTCAAAAGTGGACATTCCAAATCATAATTTGAACCTGGCATATGATCAAATATGGTGCCCACATTTTTCACACTGTAATTTCAGTCCTCCACAAACAATACCTACTAAAATCATATGAGTTTAACTTCATATCAGTTTTATTTTCATCTTACCATGGTTAGCTTTGATGTTTTGATCAGAAATGTAAAGTTAGTTGAGCTGCTTCAGACTTCAGAAAAAACAGGAGACTCGATTTGTTCCAGGTCCTTGCTGAGTGGTCAAATACCACAATGATTTATTTTTCAGTGAAGCTTGATCTGTGCTGATTGGCTGGCTGAAGACTATGCATCTTGACCTCACTAAGGCACCTAACAGGCCCCGTATTTAATATGTGCCAAAATGATCAAAAACAGTCGCTTGTCCTGTTAATAAAAAAAAAAAGAAAAAACTTCTTTATAGTCACTTGAATATGATTTAACTTGGGTTCTTTGTCCTGGAACAAATAGAAATGCCAAGAATGGAGCAATCATTGCACATTGAAGCAAAAACAGGTGGAATTCCTGTTGGGTTTCTGTTCTGAGTCCAATAATATTGTTTTAAAGGGATTCCAAAAACATGGTACCTTGTATAAAATGACTACAAAAAAATCTTTGTGTGTCTGGTACGTTCTAATAACTGCTCCCTTCAATTTATACTTCTGTCATTTGGTTTACAAACATGTACAGCAAAACCATGACATTCATTTGGGTGAAATTAGGCTCGAATAAAGCAGAATGACAATGAAGGTACAGGGAAAAATACACTACAATACTATATATATATATATATATATATATATAGTATGCATATACCAATTTATTTGTTCACACTGTCAACTAAAACGTATCTTCAAGTATTTTTCAAATTTTATTCTTATTTTTCATTTTTATCATTTTAAATGTTGTCATGTGAAACATTTTTAGAACCATAATGGTTTGAAATGTTTTTCACCTACATGTTTTCTGATCATAAAAAAGAGTTTAAAATCAAAAGTTTTTCTTGCCTTTCAAATATTGATTCATTTTATGCAACATCTCTTGATTTTGTGACATGAAATCGTCCACACACACACACACACACACACACACTAAACTGAACTCCTCCTTTGTGCATCCATTATCTGCCCACATGTCCTCTCTGTCAAAGTTTACGCCCACATCTTCCTTCTGACCCTGAAATATGAAATAACTTCATCTCAGACTGCTGTGCAAGCACAGTCTAATTAACCAGCAGCTTAATTAGACAATTTACTGAGTAATTAGCAGCCAATTAGTGATGCTTCTCTCTCATCTTACTGACAGATTCACTTTAGCACTCTTTTTCTGTCTAAACTATCAGCACTTATTTTTTCTTTGTGCTCATAATGTACAAGGAAAAAACAAAAGAAAAAGAAACTTAATGTTGATTAATGCAAACAATCAGCAAATATAAAATATGGAAATAGAATTGTTTTGTTATCTTATGTTGTTGATTAAATTCTGCTTTTCATAGAAGAATAAAATGAAAATAAAAATGTAAACCAGCTTTTTAAAGGTCGAAGCTGTTGTGATTTTGATGAGTTAAGATGTTTACTCAGTCCCTCTAATAAATAGGGATGGGAATTGAGAACTGGTTATTTTTGAGAACCGGATCCCAGTACATTGATTCCTTATAATTGTTTGCCTGCCTGCTTATCGATTTGGTCAGAACGTAGCAAACATGGCATTGAGGCAGAAATGGTTTAAAAAGATGAAACCAGGTCCAGTCGGAACACTTGCAAAAGCTTCCATTTCATCAAAAGGGTGGAATCCCTCCAATATGCCCAAATATTTGTGCACTCAGCATGTGATTCATTTGACATGCTACTTACCTAGTGGCAGGATGTCATCTGGGCCCGGTTCGGTTCCGGGTGCAAATGTCATAAACGTCGTAAATGTGACAATAGAGGAATTGGTATCGATTTGTTCCTGGACTGGAACAGAGATGGGGACTGGACTCTGACTTGGACTGGTACACAGACTGGAACCAGACTCTGAATTGGACCTTAATCAGAGAACCAGAGCTCGGGGAAGCCGGGGCCATCAAATGACATGCCGTCACAGGCAGAGAAAATACAGGATTCACAGAGGGAGATCTCATAGTTGAAGCTAAGTAGTCCCTTTGGTTTACAGAGAGAGATGATGAAAAATATTCGCAATCAGGTGAGGTCGGAACTGGGAAATCGGGTAAGAACAGAACATAGGAGAGTCAGAAATAACCACAAGACAATCTGGCACTGAATGAATGTATGAAATTCTCAACCTTTTTTTTTTTTTTAAATAACCCCCCCCTTTTCAGCATCATAAGTCTCCTAGGGGGGAAACTAACATACCTTATTGCGGGGGAGAAACATAACATCGGACACACTGTACTAAATAAACAACAAAATGGACTAATGTGGAATATACTGTTGTCCATTCATGCACCTGTTGTCTGAGCTGCTCATGAAGGTTGCTGCTGTGACAGATCCTATCCCATCTATTTATGGCCAGTCATGGGCAACTGTAGACGTGTCAAACTAGACTGTCAGGGAAACATTATTTCAATGTTTCATTTGTGGAAGGAACACCGTGTCACTTAAGATGCACAGTTCACTATTAGTTTCCGAGTTCCTGATGGGACTCAGCAGAGCAGAAATGTCTTTAGTACTTGGTTGATGTGCTGTTGTTCATGTGTGAAAACGATGAGGCTTAAACTTGCAACTCCTGCCATAGCTGGATCTAAGTGAGTTCAGTTCAAGTCAGTACATTCGACTGGCAACGACGAGGCAGACGACGGGGAAAAGAGATCAATCACGCAAAAACAACAACGGGACCTGGCCTGTTCACGCCGGCGCCGCTGTCACACTTCAGCGCTTCACATTTACTCAACTGCCAAATTAGAGTCTATACTTCATCCAGGCTGTGGATTCAGAGGGGCGGGGGCACAAAGGCTAAACAGAGGGGGCTCATTATCCCTCTAGTTACATGTTTACTGTTTTCTAAATGCACCTAATTGGGAAATCAAAGCACTGGTGACTCCATCTCCCCCACAGCTGAGAGGGCGGCCGACCACAGACAAGCTCACCCACTCCCTAATTTGATCAAACGCTGCCTAGTCTCTCTGCGCTCGTCATAAGTTCACTCGGGTGTGACTTGCAAATGTCGAAACGCTCAGCTACACATTTAGGATATCGTCGTCTTCTTTTTCTGGCAAGAAGTTTGAAAAACACAACATGAAGGAAAATCTGTGATTTGACTTTCTGATTTGAGTGAAGTTTTATTGATACACGTAAGGGTTTATTTGTCTTGTACAGGATGAATACTTTAAATCATCAAGATCATTATGTTCTCTATAACCACTTAACAGGGACTTAATTGCACAATTAGAAGCTCTTGATCATCCCATTCTTTGACATCATGAATCAATACTTTTCAGGCCATTGGAAAGCATTTTTCAGATTTCTTTAACTTTGATTTACCACACAGAGAGTCTTTCATCAACCAAAATGAAAAAGAACAGGCATCACAAGACAAGGAAAACATTATTGTAATAAAAAAGAAGTAAGGACCAAGGATAAACCTGGCAGAAAAGAGAATAATACCAGGGTTAACCGAACTGAAAGCATTTTCTTCAAATAAAAGTATCTGTGTAAAAGATAGCTTTAAGGTGAGATTTCAAAGCAGATCCTGAAAGGAAAAACCCATTTCTTTTCACTTACAAATGCTTTGAACAGCCAAAGCGGTGACACTTAGCGACCCTCAAGGCCTCAGAATACACAAGAGACTTTCTGAAGTTAGAGAACATGAAACTGGAACATCGTAAACCTGCTGTATCATCCATATTGATATGATGCTAATTCATTATCACAGAAACAGACGTCTATTTTTCCTGTATGGTTCAAGTTTTTGCGAGGGAGTGGAAATAAAGCCATTAATAGAATAGAGTAGAAGAGAATATTTTTTTTTATTATTGTCAGTGACACTTCTGACAGTTCACAATAATATCACAAACAATGCAGTAATAAATACACAAACACATACAGCTAAGCATTCTCTCACTGCACGATCCCGTGACTGTACAAATGTTTGTATGTGTTAAAGTGATATTTTAGAAAACCTAATTTAGTTCATCTTGGCCACTTCTTCAAAAATGTACAGAAAATGTAAATTATGCAATAGAAAACTGGTAATGGAAACACAAATATTGCAAAAATGATCAAAGACAGATAAAGTTTTTCCACTCATAAGGTGGTTTTTGAGACGTTTCAATATAGAAGTATAGTGTAAAAATGTAGGTCATCCCAGTGGTTATGCTCAGTCCAAAAGTGTCCCCTATGACCCTGTACTCAGAACAGGTGGTTCTAGTTTGTTCAGGCCAAAAGACACTGACTTTAGTGGAGAAACTGCTTCCTCTAGGCAGGGCAAGTCTGGTGACACTGGAGGTCCAAGAACATCACACAGTTCAGTCACAGATCGTACCCGGGTCACTGGGAAACTGGTTGGTGAATTCCTAATGTCCAATTCTGTCCCATAAATCTATTATATGTGTCCGCTGCCATAAATAAGGACTTTGCCTTGGGATGATTCTCCCTTCCCGACAGTCAGTAGATGAACCGACACTACAATGGCAACACTGTGGAGGTTTGGATCCAACTCCAGGAATCATTTGCCTTAAACCAGCGTCTGAACACAACTAGACAGTGTTGGAAATTGATTAGTTAACATGAAGAGAACCATTTGTGATTGGAAGTGCACTGGGAAGACTTGTGTAAACACTTTGTTCAAGAACACTTATCCATGGAATGTTCCTTCCTAAGGTCAGGTTGGACATGACAAAGAGGAAAACAAAGTTATGAAACAGTTTGGCACAATCTCTTGGTCATGAACCACTTATCCATCTATGGTATGAACAATGAACACATTTCGAAAGTCCAGCGACGTGGTTGGATGATGGTGTGAAAGCAAGTATAAAGATGTCATGAATTAAACAATGGAGAGAGATTCCCTGATGAGCACATGGCTGCATTGTCATAATTTTTTCCAAAACAACAGGATTGGACCAGAATTAACACATGTGGACAGATGGGACAGATAAAAACACTCCTCAACGGAAACACCTACAAGTAGAAACTGGACTTTGTTGAAATTGTACAACTATTGATTTTATTTTGCAGAAAACTGCAGACTGGGTAGCTCAGCAGTTAACGCCACTGACTTTGGTGCGGAAGATGGCCAGTTCGAGACCCAGGTGGGACCTAGGGAAAGGTTCTTTACGCTAAATTTCCCACAGGGCACAAGCCCCATTGTGCCGGTTCCGGTTGTGTCAGAAAAGGCATCTGACGTAAAAACCTCTACCAAATCAACATGCAACGGGAACTGATTCGGTGTGGCGATCCCGAAAAGGGAAGAAGACAAAAGAAGTCGTCAAATTGCAGAAAACTGTCATGGAAACCCAGCTACTGCCCCTGAGCAATTTACAACAGTTTCTGGCATTAGTACAGAAAATAAACATATATTTTACTATTGGTTGTAGTTGGTGTTAAAAAAAGAAACATGTACATTTTCTATTCCAAATGGAAAAACAGCTAAAGGAATAATATTAGGTATTTATTTAATGCTCATTCTCATGATGATAGTGATACATGACTTAAAAAACCCTTTTCTGAAAACTGAAAAAGGTAGATCATCTATTCCATTAGTACCATATTTGACATTCTTTACATAAGAAAGCAGTGTACTTGTTAGTCATTACAGTCCATGGTTCAGACATTCAGCTGTGAAAAGGCTTAAATGCTGCTGGCTGTCGGGGTACCACGTGGGGCTGTTTTGAGCATTTATGCAACGTTTTTGATCATAAAATCTATCTCAAAACTAGGGGAATCAATGTTTTCCATCTCCTTATGTAAAGATCTTTTGTCACTGACTTGAAGCTCTTATATGGAATGACAAACTCAATCCAGATGATCCAGATAATTCTGTATAAGCAGGTGACAAAGAGTGGGCTAAGGTGTTAGTATGAAGGGTTGTCAGATAAGTAACAGCCATCAAAGAGGGTTTTATCCACACGCTGACTGTTTGTTGGTCAGATGTAATGGACTGAGGTGTGTTGGCTTTGTATCACACACAACCAGGTGCTCAGAGAGAGGATTAGCACCGGCTATCACTGTCACCACCGCTATCTGCACTATCTGCAAGGATCAGTCCGGGAATATCCACGTTTATCCAATGGACTACCGATTGTATAGAACAGCACTCCTTTGCATGGTATTAAGCCTAAATAAACAACCTGGTGTATCTGACTGGCTCTGTAGTGGTTTCTGCATGTGGTTTGGTTAGTGTTAGATGAAATGGATAAGATCCGTGGTTAAGTCGTACAAAAGAGCCTTTAATAAGCAACACCTCTGTGACATTTCTGTTTATCTACAATATAATATCAACTGCTTCCAAGAGCTCCAGTGTTAAAAATGTCTTGAAATACATCATAAGTGTCTTTTCCATTGATCCTAAAAGTATAACTTGCACATAAAAACTTACCTAATGGGAAAAAAAAACCAAAAACATTAATTTTAAATTGATATATCGTGCAAAATTGCAATGGAAAGACCTTTTTGTGGAACTAGAGTTACATGAACAAAAAAATAAGGGATGTTGATGGATGTTACAACAAGCAAAGAAGACAAGATAAAAAACATGTTGCGGGATGTGCGGAAACCCAGTCATTTTAGAATTTCGAGATAGAGGCATAACAAGAATTGTAGATTCAAAACAACACATTTATGTTTCTTGCCATATTTATGGAATGAATCTCGTGATAATAAATGAACAAATTATCATATTTTGTGGACTGGTGTGAGGGAAACCACCTGCTCTTCAACACCTTGGACCTTGAGACAGTGGACTCTTTTCCGTACACCTCGACAATAAACTGAACTGGACAAACTCAGACAACCTGTTCAAGAAGGGCCAGAGTCGCCTCCACCTGCTGAGCAGAAAGACATTCTTTGGAGTGAATAGGACTCATTTCTGGACATTCTTTGACACTGTGGTGGTCTCTGCAGTCCTTTTTACCATCGTGTGCTGGGGAGCAGGCGGTACGGGCAGAGACAGGAAGAGACTCAATAAAGTGATAAAGAGATCCAGCTCTGCCCCGCTGGGCTCCATCAAAGAGGTGGTAGACAGAAGGATGTTGGTAAAGCTGACTTCCCTCATGGATAACCCCTCCCACCCCCTGCACCACACGGTAGAGGCCCTGAGCGGCTCCTTCAGCTCCAGGCTTTTAAACCCTGCTTCCACAGCTCATTCCCTCCACTCCCCACCCCCCCACAACCACATCACATCATGCATATGTGCAGTCACTATGTAAATATCTTTAAATTTTATACTTACATTTTTATACTTTGAGACCAATTATTTCTACCTGGCTTTCTTATGCACTGGTGTGTTGCATATTATACTGTTCACTGTTAAATGTCCAGATGGTGGGATAAATAAAGTCTAATCTTGTCTCATCTCGATGGAAAAAACAAATTTACACAATTCTGTTTTTATTTTGCCATTTAGTAAAAATTGGTAAAGTTTTGTGCGTATGTCCAAAGGAAAAGTGACTGATGACTCACATTGTTGTTGTTGTTGTTGTTGTGTATTGTAACAAGGGAATGATTTTATTTAACTACTATGGACATCTTTGATATTTTTAAAAATAAGGATTCAGTATAGAAAATGTATGCATACTTATCATCTTATGTTTGTTACATATTTAGTGCTAGCAATTGCTATCACTAACATCAACAAACAGCTGGTTCAAGTACATTGGAGGATACTTTATTTGTGCAGGCAATCTTAGTTGATCACCTGTGACATGCAAGTCAATAGGACACACATTTTTTTAGTCCGAACGAGCAAATTTGGACCCATCATTTGCGATCTTAGTAAATCAGGCCTATACATGTGTTTTAACATAAGCACAGCATTGGGTTATTTTGACTGGAGCAAAGGATCTGGTCAATGTGGAGTTATACTAGTATAACTCCAAAGAGCATTTTCACTACTGTATAGTACCTGGTAAAATTAAACAAAAAAGATTTATTACATTTTGATTTTTGATATGTAATATGGACAATAATAACTGTTTTCTTATATGCTACAAATAAATTAGATCAATGCAGATGATTCAACTACAATTCTTAAAGTAAACTTGGAAAGTTCTTTATAAGAAACTATTTCTCGCCATGTTATAGCCTTGTGTGGTTTTAACAAATGTGTTGATCTTTCACTGTGCATAATGTGTGCATGAACAAATATCTCATAATAACCTGATGAGTCACTCGCCAAAATAGTTTTCTCTCTTTATGTGTAGGTGGAACAATCCAGTAGGCAAAAGGGTGAAACTCCTGAGAAAAACAGCAGAGTACAGCAGTCAACAGCAGAATGTGGATGTTTGTGACATGGGCTTGACCTGGAGAAGTAACAGACCTATAACAAAAAATAACATTTTAAAGTAAAAGAAAACCTGAAATGAGGAAATTCTTGTTCAAATTCCAATTACTTGTGTATTTTTTCAATAACAGCTGCTTTAAGACAGACACAAAAAGAAGCTTAAGCCCAGCTTTGGTTTATTACAAATTGTTCAGTCCATTTCCCCCAGTTAATGCTCTTACCCTTACTCTTGGGTCAGATCAAGGGAAAGTGAACGTGTGCTAATGCTAATGGTTTTCCTCCTGCCAAAGAACCAGTAAACCTTCAGTGTGTGTTCACTGAAGGTGAGATCCCAGCACCATTCTCCTAAACCAGAGCCAGTTGACTGAAGTTCAACAACGGGCTGCACAATAAACATAAACATGGCACTGAAGATAAATATCTGTTGTTTTGAATCTAGAATGCTGGTTACTCCTTTATCTGTAGGATTCGGTTTCCTTGTGTGGTCACACATTCTGCAAAATGTTTGTTTTTA
Source organism: Maxillicosta whitleyi (assembly GCA_029822895.1). Classification (NCBI taxonomy): domain Eukaryota; kingdom Metazoa; phylum Chordata; class Actinopteri; order Perciformes; family Neosebastidae; genus Maxillicosta; species Maxillicosta whitleyi. The sequence continues at coordinate 8,237 of JAPSES010111203.1, read as the reverse complement.
AGCTCTTCTTTTCTTGTGTGAAAGAGGACATGAAGGTAGTCGGTGTGAGAGAAGAGGATGTAGAAGACAGAGAAAAATGGAGGCAATTAATTTGTTGTAGGAAAAAGTCAATATTGTAACATTCAACAAAATCCTATTTTTACCTCCGCCAAGGAGGTTATGTTTTTGCCGGCGTTTATTTTTGTTTATTGGTTTGTTTGTTGGTTTGTGTACAACATAACTCGAAAAGTTATGGATGGATTTTGATGAAATTTTCAGGATAGGTTGGTAATGGCGAGATCTGGAAGTGATTATTTTTTGGAGGTGATCCGGATCACTGTCTGGATCCAGGAATTTTTTAATGGATTCTCTATTAATTATTATTGACGCTGTTGTAGTACTAAAAATGTCCACCAGATGGCAGTGGAAGTCCTGTTTTCTCATAGAGTGTCTTCAAATGTGTGACCTGAACTGTGCTACTTGGTGGAGGTTTGCGCTCTCCGAGTGCTTTTCTAATTTTGTTAATTTTGTTTTGTTTGTTTGTTTTAATTTTTTTCATTTTGTTTCGTTTTTTGTTTGTTTGTTTGTTTGTTTTGTTTTTTTAGGCGGGGGGGTGGGGGTAGTTTTTTTTGTGACTTTACAAAAAGGTCTTTCCATTGCAGTTTTGCATGATATACCAATTTCACTATGACTGAAAAAACACCTCTTGCAAGCACAAAAACCTTTCATCAAAAAATGTTAGTTTTGGTGAAATTATTATTATTATTTTACATTTGGCAAATTTCTGCACAAGTTATATTCATGCAATTCGAGGGTCAATGGAAAAGCGACTACAATAAAACGGGAACATTTGTAATTTTCGGTTGACATGAATAATGGTACAAACAAAAAAGTGACAATAGAAAAACCTGTCAATGTCAGTGAGAGTTTTATGTCCAGTGATTTTTGTTTTAGACAAACACTGATATGTGTTTTCACATTAGAGTCTCCAATAACACCAGAAAAACACAATGGATCTGACCCTAGTGGCTTTTGGGATAAAGAGTATCTAGAGGGGTCTGAAAAATCACTAAATATCAAAGTTGGAAACACTGCATGGAATTTTAAAAAAAAAGAATTGAAATTACTAGTTTATTTACTACATTTTTGTCTCTAATAATAAGGTATGCTGGGTGTTGGTAACGTATACTGTATTATACTCTCACCACAATAATGGAATTTCTCATTTACTTAGGTTCTACATGTGGGATTTGGGATCTTAGCATCTATTACATTTTTACAAACTGCATAATTTAAATTGAATTCCATTAGATAATTAGATGTTAATTTATTTTTCAAAAACATTGTTAAATTAAAGAATGACACATTTGTTCCAACAGTTACACAGATGGTTTGGGAAAATAACACAAAGAGTATTGCCATATGTCTACTTATCATATACAGATTACTAGAGGTTTACTTCAGTTTGAAGTTTTAATAAATTAGTTTGAAGTTATTTAGGTTTAACTCAGTTTATGCAGAACTGATGTAATTGTATATGACAGATATTCCAATGTTCTGTTAGGACTGAGTGTACAACAGTCATAGTGCATCTGAGCAGTAGTGTGGAGCAATATAAAATGTGTGTGTGTGTGTGTGTGTGTGGCCAGGCAGAGCAGCACACATCATCATATAATGATAGCTTAGCAAATGGTACATGTACAGTCGACTAAGATGAATGATGCTCCTGGTTAGCAAAAGAGTAGCATGACGCCTCTCTCTCTCTCGCTCTCTCTCTCTCTCCCTCTCTCTCTCTGAAGTCTACTCCTAGTGTGTGAGAGCATCTGGGCTCCACTGGGGCAAACGAGCCACAGATCAGAGCTATGGGGGCCAAGTCTTTGATTTTCCTGTCACAGATGCTTATAATGATTAATGCCTGGACTTTGGGGCCACTCAGTGTGGTTACAGGGCCCGTACGCTCCTCCGTCCTGCTCTTCCTGCACTGCCAACTGTGATGTCTGCAAACACACTTGCATGTAGTGGAAAGACAATGGACTGTGTTCCCTTCAGCTTCCAGGCTTCACAATGCCTTTAATGAGCTCCACCGTCTCCAGTTTCTTCTGGCGAATAGAAGTACAGATACTTACATAAAAAGATTCTGGTGAAAGTAAAAGCACTGATTCAATGTCTTTACTGAAGAAAAAGCCTTAAAACCCAGGCTCTGAAACATCCTCACCGTAGACTTCTGAAGGGCGTTTCTAGTGTCTGCCTTCACGTTCATATTGAGATTATGTGGATCTATGTTAAACCTCCTTAAACATTCTGTCAACTCATCTCATATCTTCTGTGTTTTTCACATTATTGTGTTGTTTTATCTTGGTAAACTGTATTCACACTGAATTAATTTCTGTCTTAACCTGTTTCATCTCTTCTATTACATTTTGTCATATAACACATTTGATTTCACATTATTTTTGTCTTTTAAATCATGATTGATATGCACTGAAATTGGATTCAGTAAAGGATCCCATTTATCTGACAGTTCAGGTTGAATTCACACTTGGGACTGTGAGGATGTGCAGTGTTTCAAAATAAAGGTAATGTAATAATGTGCCTATGATAATGTATCTCTCATGTATCAAAACTATAAAAAGCGTCTGGGTACCTTAGTGGTTTACACCACTGGCTTTGGTGTGGAAGATTGCCAGTTCGTTCCTCAGGTGGGCCCTTGGGTAAGGCCCTTTACACTATACATCCCTATATCTGTAGCCACAAGGGGCCAACGTCTCACTGCGCCGGTCCCAAGCCCGGATAAATACTGAGGGTTGTGTCAGGAAGAGCATCTGACCTAAAAAAAATCTAAAAAAAAAAAAAAAAACTTGTGCCAAATCAACATACGAATCTGATTCTGTGGTGACCCTTGAAGGGAAAAGCTGAAAGGAACGTACTATGTATTAAAATAATAATAAACTTTATTGCAGACACATGTCCATAACACACACACCATTCAGCATCCATTATAAAATGTAGACAATAAATAAGACAAGACAACACATTTAAAAAGTATACAAACTATTGCACCAATGCCTCCTTACCCTAGAGGTGTATCTGTAACTACTTTTACTCGGGTGGACAACAGATTCAATTATGCTATTCTCTGACATATCCAGACGACACATAAAACTGTACATCAACTGTCTTAAGAGTGCCTCAAAGGCTGGCACTCTATTGGACACAAACAGCTGACTGGCACTGTGCCCCCTAGGGCAAAACTATAGGAATGTGCCTCTTTGAAAATATAAGAAGTAGGAAGAACAGATGCTTGTTTGTTAAAACAGTAAAATGAAGTTGACCAACACATAAACAGATATACGAAACCACATATGGCAGTACATGTAGTCCTCGGGTTACGAATGAGTTCCATTCCTACGCTGTCGACGTAAACCGAATTTCCGCGCAAGTTGGAATGAACCCTTTAATAGCCCTAAATCTCTCTAAATAACTATCCTAATACATGTACTATACTTCATATTAATAAAATAAAGTGAAAAATAAGATACTGTACTTAATGTACGTACAGTATACAGTACGTATGTAAAGTAATGGCAGATGAAATTTTGGCATCGTACAGTAATAGCAGACGAGACTCCGGCATCGTAAAGTCGAAATAACATAAGTCGGGTACGTTGTAACCTGAGGATAACCAGTATATAGTTAAGGTAGAATATTTGACCTTCATCCTTGAATCCATTACTGTGTAAGGAGGGTCTGTATGTAGTGGACTTTAGACGTGGTTCATCCCAGTTCTTATGCGACCCTTTGGTCGTTTTGAACCTTTGACCTCTAATATCACTGTTACCTCCATTGGTTTTTATCATAATATGGGATGTTTTATTTACAAATTACATTTTTATTGGTTTTTTTTTTTTTGTTTTGTTTTTTTTGCAAACACGTGGGAGATTTGAACATGCAGAAATATAAACCTCAAAAGATAAAGAACACAGTGGATTCCTGTGGCTTCACAGTGTCGTTATCAATAAGATCATCCTCATCCTGTTGTATAAACAGACCATTTCTCCCACTTTTCTCAACATTGTTCTTGAGTCTTTATCTTATGGGTCAACAGTTCTATTATATATATCTCACTCAGTTTTTTTTCCTGTCATGTTGTGGTGGTGGCTCTGCTTTGTACCATTCTCTTGTGTTTTCTTGCAGTCTGCTGACCAAATTCTCAGCAAATATCTGTCTTCTTTTTTATACAACACTTCGTGACATGTTGCCTAGGGCAGTGTTTTTTTTAATCTTGGAGTAGCGACCCCATGTGGAGTCGCCTGGAATTCAAATGAGGTTGCCTAAAATTTCTAGAAATTGATTTTTTAAAAAAAAGGCAGCAGACGTGTGTAGGTTCAGCCATCCCATTAAAATGGGAGTTGACAGAGACGATCCCAGTACTTAAAAGACATGACAAACTGTGAAGCTGAAACTGTGGTTCTGATTGTCTTTCAAATATTCACTGTGGTCAGTTTCATTATTCATAGTTTGAGTTATTGTTTGTTCAGTATTAATTCACAGCCCTGTAAATACAAACTGGACCAACTGTACTTATCCTGACCAAGGAAAATCAAATACTCACATGGTGCAGTAATATGAACCTGTCTTTTCTGCCTCTGTCCATAATAATTTACATTATATAGACTAAATGTGTCTAAAATTAATGTTTATTTGCAACATAGTAGAGCCAAGTATTACATGATCGAAAACTAATTGATTTTGGTAAATGAACTTAACTTATATAGTACATTTTATACACCTTCATGCTGCCCAAGGTGCTTTGCAGACCTCATTGGGAGTAATTTAGGGCCCAGTGTCTTGCCCAATGGGAACAGTTGGACCAAGGAATTGAACTGCTGACCCTTCAGTCATTGGACAACCTGCTCTACCAATGGAGCCACAGCCACCCCCCAAAAAACTGCCAAAAATAACTGTTTCTATTATGAATGTTTTAAATCACTGGGCTTGGGTGGCCAAACATCTTCTTTTGCCTGGACACTTCCTCTTTTCATGTCCTGTCTCGAGCATCCTGGCAGATTCTATAAATTAGTAAAAAAAGTCTGGTTTTCAAGGTTTTTCACAGGAAAAACTCTTTAAATACACATGTATCGTCTCAAGCGCAACTTCAATGACCATAACTCTGTCATTGTTTGTGCAGTCATAAAAGTTCCAGATCCCACTAGAAGAAAAAAATTTGGTCTTTCCAATGATACATGGGACATTAGGGCAGTGAAAGGCACTGATCCATCCCAGCCTGTGGATGAGGGATGGACGGACTTGTCCACATATGGACTATTGGCATTGCAGTCCCTTACTGTTATAATCAGTTACTGCCAAACACTGGAACTGGAAGTGCATGTCATTTCTGTTGAATGGTTTGGCCTAATTTGCATGACGCAATATGAAGACAACTTGTAAACACTCATTAAAACTGAAACCAGCTATCTGATACACTTAAATGTGACACTGTGTGTGAAAGAGCTGTGACTGACATGCATGGCCGTCTCCTCAGTCTGTGATAAGGATCAGCTGCAGTCGCTCCCACTGTGAATACCTCACTATTTGATCTAGCATTAGCAGCCTTTGCAGGCTTTAATATGTAGGATTATCTTCTCTTCACTGCTATGCAACACTCTTGACCTTCCCTGATCACAGAGTTGGAGAGATGGAAGACGCAGAAAGGAGCGAGACACAGGGGAGGCGAGGGAATGGGGAAAGGAAATGGAAGACAAAGGCAGAAAGAGCAAACGGGAAGGACGACAACTGGAAAGGTTGGAGAAAGAAGTGGTCGAGGTAATTATGGATTAAAAGAAGAAAGGGAAGGAGAAGAAGGAGGTGGTGTAATCGAGAGGAAAAAGACAGAACATGTTTACAGTGTGCATAGGAATAGGCAACTAATGACATTTATTTTGTGTTTATTTTTACTTCAATTTTTTTAAAGCCTTAATAGAAACATCAATATTATTCCCCCAGAGATTTGTCGTACTCAAAAAAATGTATACAATTATTGTGATATATTTACTGCAATTAAAGTAGCGACTGGGTATCTTAGTGGTTTACACCATTGGCTTCGATGCGGAAGATGGCGGTTCGACCCTCAGGTGGGCCCTTGGGAAAAGGCCCAAATTAGAAAAAGGTTAAGACAACGGCAGCCAAGACGCATGTTAGAGAATAGAACACACTGTCTTCATGAACTAAATGAACAGAATAATCCAAACACAGTGTCTGTCCACAGTATTATTCAGTATCAGAGGTGCTTCCATGGTTCACGGAACATTATGAGACCAGAGTTTTTCTACATCAGTCAGTTTAGTTCCTACTCCATCATCTTCTTCCTTCACAGTTCTTACATGATGCGTGGTTCGGGTTTTGTTTTCAGCTTTTCTGGAATTATTTGACCCGCCCCGCAAATATAAAGTGAAATTTTCTGGACCCGCACTAATCCAACCTGGGTCTGCTGATCCACATCACTACCTTGTGCTCCACGTTTTCATGTAGAAAGATGAGAGTATTGACAGAATCAGAATCAGAATGCCCTTTATTGTCATTTCACATTGTAAAACGAAATTGGAGTGTCTCCTATCAGTGCAAAATGTGTCAAAAAATATTTAAAATATTACTAAAAAAAAAGTAAACAAGTAAGATATAAGATACAATATTTACAAGGTAAAGATAAAATATGTACAGGACTTCACACCAGAGTCATAACAAGTAATTTAACGGTATGTACAGTGGACGTGGGTATGAAAGGACATTAATAATAAGTAATTGAACATTTTGCACATGTTATGTTATAATTGCACATGTTGTGTTATAGATATATTGCACAGGTGGAATGAGGTAGAATGATATTTCACAGTGATTTACATACATGAACTGAATGAAAGCTCACACCCTGTCGAGTGATGGAAGAGAGAAAGAGAATAACACACGACTAGTCGACTCTTTCAAAATAACGTCGACTTGTGCCACAGACGTCGATGAGTCCACAAACCAGATTTTCTGTTCATGTCCTAGTTAGAAGTTATGAAAAAAGCTCTGCAGCAAAAAAGAGGTACACAAGCCAGGAGTTTTACATGTAAAGTTAAGTTTTACTTTAATTTTCACACCATTTGAGGTGGTTATAGCACATATAAATGCACCCCTATGCCTCCAGTTCTTACACTATGTACATACACCCCCTACACACACTTCCAACAACAGATTTACACATAATTATTTCCTGAGAGGCCCATACTGTTTACCTTCCATGAGGTCCACAATTAGTAGCAACACCCCATATGTACTCCTCTGAAACACAGATGGGATTTAATCAGATTTGTACTAAATGTTTTCTTTGAGAATATTTTCATTCCTCTAAGATCATATTGACTGCCTGTAATTTGGAACATTTCCTTTGTTGCTTTTGACAGGAAGTTATTTTCAACTTTGAACATTATTTGAAGAGTGTATGGGAAGACTAAATCATAGAATGTCAAGGTTTGCAGGTTAAAACCTTTTACCATTCTTTGTGATTTTGCTTAATACACCTGAAAAATAACTCTTCAAATTAAAATGTCTTCAACTATTACAGTACAGATAAAAGAATGGGCTCTTTGTGAATTAACATCCTGTAGTTTGGACTAAAACAGTCAAATTTTCTGTTTATTTGACAGGGAAAAAGCTCTACACTTAGAAACATAAACATTTTTAGGTTCCCCCCCCCACACACACACACACACACACTTGAAAACAAGAGTGTGTGGTAGGTATGGACCAATGTCTTGGCAATTTACATGTCAAGTTTGAGAACTTTATCTGTAAAAATGTCAATTTTAAAGTATTTTTTTCCGTGGTTATGTTTATGCATTTTACAGAGGGAAATTTTGAGAATCAATTTTTGAATACTTGAACCTATAGACATCAATGAAGGCTCTTTGGAAAGGTTGAATCTTGGGGAATCATAATCCAGCAGGAAGCAGTTAATGAATCATTCATTTATGTATTTGGTTCATTATATGTTGTAAATTTAATGGCCCTTATGGCCTTTCTTTTTTTTGTCATTTGTGAGTGGTATGTAATGGCCCATACCTCAGTGCATTAAATTATGTAAGAAATTACTAAGGACCAGTAAAAATAAAAGTACATATTATTGCTATTGCTTTTGATATTTTAGTTTGGATATTTTTTACGTAGTTTCAAGTTCAAGTCATGATTTATAATAATTTCTTCCTCCAGCTATATATATA
>JAPSES010111159.1:0-12045 GCA_029822895.1 Maxillicosta whitleyi | reverse complement strand
CACCCCCCCCCCCCCCAAAAAAAAAAAAAAAACAAAAAACAAAAAACAAAACACAAGAAATGCATGAAAAATAGCTAACAGAAACAGAAAAGTATAAGGGAGGAACCTATAAAACGGTTACTTGCAAACCACATTCAGAGATAAAGATATGAAACAAATCACTACATCTTAAAAACTGAATGAGTATGCACATCAGATATATATATATATATATATACAAACAAAAACAAACAAACAAACAAACAAAAAACAACAACAACAACAACAACAAAACTGCTCCAGATCAAATATATTTAAACATATTGCACATTAATTACACATATAACTGTCACATTCACACATATGGACCATTTACACTGGTATCGCATCAGTGTACAATTATTTTATAATGTAATATAACTGTACCTGATGTGTGTGTAATTATTAACTGTACATTTGAGCACGGATATGCAATATACGTGAGTATTTCTGAAAAGTGAATGTAGCTGTATTGAAGCGTTACATGAATGTCCTGATCCTTAAACTGGTAAACCAGGTGTACATTATATTTAAATGTTAAACCTAGATTATTATTGAAATGTTTTGTTTAGGTAAAAAAAAATGCATCATTTCAAGACAGTGAACCTATTTACATACTAAAAATCCAATCATTAGCTGATGTTTGGGGTTATATGATTATTTATGCGTGTAAATTAACAGCATAATGTGATATGACTTATCAGAAAACAGCAGTTATGTAATTATGAGAACCTATTAATCTTATTTATTTCAGTTTGTACATCTGTGTATGTGTTAAATAAAATAAAATTAGAAAGTGGAAGTGATGTAGTCAGAACATAGTGGACTGAAACATCTAAACCAGGATTTTTCAATTTCCGAGGTACATGTAAACGCATCATGTCTGTCTGTCCGTCCGTCCATGTATGTGTCCATATCATATTATTATTGTATTTACATTGTACATAACATGACACAGCATCTTACTGCACAGTATCTGATATCACCAACACTACAGTAGGAACTGTCTGATGCACAGCAGATACAGTACTGCAGTGGAACTAGAACTGCTTACTTACTAATGTGTATAATAGAAAAAGATTGGAGTGCAGCATCGAATGTCCCTGCCAACATGTTCCCCTTCTATCTAACAGTGTCTTCGTCTCACTGATTTGTTGCTGTGTCCTTATTTCACTCTGCCAATGTCAGTTATAAATAGCAGTGGAGCCTAGAGGGCTCACAGCTCTCATCCTCCAAAACACACACATATACAAACATAGCTAAGGAACACACTTCGCATCATAATGACAAAGCCTCCACATTCAGCTGTTGTTATTTAATGCGACTGGTTTGATTGTGGTGCTGCAAAATATTTTAATATGCATTCATCTGCAACAAAGCCCCGCTTAGACCAGTTTGGTAATCAGCAAAATAAAGCTTGGATTTGTTATGCGTTTATTACCGGTCAGTGCACAGCGACACTGTACAGATCCAAGTGTCCACAGGGAAGCTACAGCATGAGAAATAAACTCAGCTATCTGCCTGTCACAGATCACCACACTTGGACATCTTAACTTACCTTGAACTATTGTGGGAAGCTTCCGTTGTAAATCATCTCTGCATTTTTTTTTTTTCTAGAAATCTGTGTGTTGCAGACCTGCCATGTTTTTTTTTTCCCCTTTCTGCCTCTGCAGGCTGGCAATTCTGTGAGTCACTGAGCTCTTCTGAAGACTTTAACTTTATCTCAAGAGGGAAAAACAGAAAGATGAGAGGGGCATGACAGAAGAAATGGATGAAATAAGGAAGGAAAAGGACCAAGTGTTGCTCAGAAATGGTAAAAATATTGATGTTTTTTTGGTTCAATATAAGTTAATCTTTTGATCTGCCCTAAAACAGGTGTTCTAACATGTTGTGGATGTTGGCCCATTGTGCAGTTATCACAGTTCAGTGTGAGACTCTACAACACAGGTGTCAAACATGCAGCTTGGGGGCCAAATCTGGCCAGCCAAAGGGTCCAATCCGGCCCCTGGGATGAATTTGCGAAACGCAAAAATTTATGAAGAATAATTTTAGTTCCATATTGAGACCAATTCAATGCCATAATAACCTATAAATAGTCACAAATCCAAATATTTGTCTTTGTAAATGTAAACATTTTCATGTATTTAGACTAAAACAAAGTCAAAAAAATATAAATTACTTGAAATGTCTTAAAAGAAGTATGTGCGATTTTAATAATATTCCACCTGTTACTAAATATTTTATTTATCTGTCGACCAATGTGATCTGTACGTTATAATGTACGTGTGGAAATGATCAAATTAAAGCAGAATAGTGATTATAGTGTTGATATTATTCACACTGTTAGAAAGGATAATTTGTAGATTTAAACATTTTCATCAGGTCATTTTACTTTTTTCACTGTAAAATATAAAGAGAAGTTTAAAGTTGACATTATTTATATATTATTTTGTCATTATTTTCCTGTTCCGACCCTTCACACATCAGATATAGCTGAATGTGGCCCCTGAACTAAAATGACTTTGACACCCCTGCTCTACAAGTATAAGTATTCTTGTGTTGCTGGAGTATGGGATGGAAACAAAATTTGCATCTGAATGAGATGTGAGTGGTTTCAAGGCTCCACTCAAACTACAACACAATCTTATGTCTGAATGACATGCGTGGGTTTACTTCCACTCTGTGGACAATATACAGTCACGGAAAAAAATATTAGACCACCCTTGTTTTCTTCAATTTGTTGTTTGTTTAATGCCTGGTCCAACTAAAGGTACATTTGGACAAATATAATAATAACAACAAAAATAGCTCATAAAAGTTTATTTTCAGATCTGATATTTATCCATTTTCCATGTTTTCTTGACAAAAACCAAAATCACTTCAGTTCTTACATGTTATTGTACTGACAAAAACAGTGCTTTTAGACATTCCATGTTTTCTTTTCTGTCTGTTTTAGTCACATGACACACACAGGAGTTAGAACTGGATTGTATAACCATTGTTTTTGATGACTTTCGATGGTCTAATCATTTTTTGTGTGACTGTACGTGTTTGAAATCAGTGAACACAAACAGCATCAGAGGTGGCTGAAAATATTCACATATTAGTTTGAGCTCATCTTCATCTATGTCCATGATGCACAAAGGTCCAGAACTCCAGCAACACTTAGACCAACGTACTTTAGCTACAAAAATAACTGTTGACTTCTGTTACCGTAGTGACTGGTATTTTTAATTATTAGATATTTTGGTTTTAGACTAGAATACAATGAATCCCCATTGGATGGTTTCTGGGGCAGTTAAAACAAAGGACTGCAATCCATTTTAATTGGTCAATAAATCCATTATTCTGTGTGATAGGATTATGCTAGGCCAGTTAGTGAGGATGTGTAACACATACACACACAGAGCTCTGGGACTCTGAGCAGTGAATTGATGTTCAAGTTCTATTTAAAGCTCTTGCCGCAGTGAGAGACAGATAACTTCCTTCATTAGTGATAACCTGAAATATTCAACAGGAGGCGGGCACAGAGCCAGAAGGAGGTCGATAGAGAGAAAAGAAGAGGCGAGAGTGAGGAATGTGTCCTGGTACATCTCTGGTTAAAGCAGACATCATTAGGCGTTCTCATCTAGCTGTCAGCTCATGTTGTAAAGCGCCTGATCACAGTTACACTTTCAAAGAATAGAGTCCAAAGGGGATTTTAGTCATTTATGGCCTTATTTAACCTCTAAAAGACAAACATAGTGAAAAACACAGTTAACACTCCCCTCCCATTGATCTAAGTTAATCATCTTCCTGAACTAATCACTAACAACAGTTGCGTTGCGTTGCCAGACCTATTTCCAGACTTTGTTTTTAGGACTGTGACAGCGCTGGGGAAAGACTCAGCTGAACCTATTATCATTCAGGAGGAGGAGAACAAACTGTCGGACTTGTTTGTATTTCTTTAAACCAACCACAATTGTCTTTGGCAGCGCTAAGCCAAGGACACAGCGACTGTGACTTTGCAAAGAGTGTCGGGGTAAAGGCTTGGTTTTGTGGAATATTTATGAATGAGGAGGTGAGGATTGGCATTAATGTGGCTAAATCCCCGGAAAAGAATACATGATGAAGAACCAAGTTAGCCTGCCTCATTTCACTAATCCAGTGGTTCCAAACCGTTTTATTTATTTATTTATTCCTAGCCCCATTTTAACAGCACAAATTTCTGGTGACCCCAGACATTCAAAACCAAGACTTTTTTTTCTTTTCTAAAATTAATTTGTTTTTGATCATATCATAGTTTACTATACTATCTTGCAAATAAACACTAATTTTAGACACATTTAGTTTATATAATGTAAATTCTTATGGATGGAGGCAGGAAAGCCAGGTTCACATTACTGCACAAAGTGAGAATTAGATTTTCCTTGGTCGGGATATGTACAGTTAGTCCAGTTTGTATTTTACAAGGATGATAATTAATACTAAATAAAATAATAATTCAAACTATGAATTATGAAAGAGCTGCAGCATCTTAACCAACCACAGTGAACATATGACACATAAACAGTGCCACAGTGCTTTAGTTTGTCATGTCTTTTATGATTGATCGTCTGTCTCAACTCACTATCTATTTTTATTAATAAGTTGTTTTTTTGTTTTGTTTTTTTTTAAAATTGTTTTTATATCAATTACTAGAAATTTCAGACAATCCCATTTGGATTCCGACCCCAAGGTTGAAAAACACTGCATTAATCCAAGTCTTCATCTAAACTTGGCTTTTACAGCACACACCTTCATGTTGAATACAAAGAAAGAATACAATTCTGAATTATTGAACCATTACTGAACCAATTTATATTATTTATATCATTTGACAATGCATCAGGCCCAGATCCGTTGAATCTTTTTGGTGAAGTAATTTGTATAAAATGTCCTAAACTCTTTATGTACTCAGGGTGCTTGCTCTTTCTTCACATAAAATTTCCAGACTTTTTCCAAAACTACAATATTTTCCCCCCAGACCTTGACTTTACAAAACATAATAAATCAGAAAAGTACTGACCAGGTAGTGAAATCACATCAGGTCTTTCTATGTTTTCCTCATGCATTTCTTATCTTACAAAATAAAGTGCCTTTGAGCATACTCTAAAGATTTTCACGCAAAATTCCAAACTTTTCAAGGTCTGGAAAACAGTGTATTAAAATTCCATACCTTTTAAGACTTTGAAGACCTGCAGAAACACCCTGGTACTGTATGTATTAAGTTTATAGCTCTAGCTTTTTAATTATCCTGTCAATTTGCAGATTTAAACAACAAAAACACAAAAATTAACATCATTTGGTCACATGAGAATCATCGGCAGAGTGTGTATTACAATAAAAAAGACATCATACACTGCAATAAAAACTTGCCATAAATTAAACTGTCCTGTCAACCCGAATGACCTCAATTTGAAAACTATAATATTGGTCGATCTATGAAAGGGCTTAAAGTGATCATTTTACAGTCATTATGAATAACGAACTCAGCACAAGGTCCTGGCTTAAGAACTACATCAGGTCAAGAGCTATCAAAGACCTGATGGTTTAGTTTCAATAAAAATGTTTTATATTACATGTGCTGATAGAGTTCTAAACCTGAATATGTGAATAAGTACAAAAAGAAAGGTAGTAGCAAACATTGTGGATTTACACAAAGGAAATTGGTGTTCCAGTCCAGCTTCAAACTGAAGCTAAATACAGTTGGGTGTGTCTTTTTTCATAATTTTTTGTATTTTGTATTTCAGAGAGCTATGAACAACTTAAACCTTTCAACATTTCAGACTCATCACAGCACTAGACTGGGATCAGTCCTGACCAGAGCTTTTGGTTTCTTGTTTCTCTTTTACTCTGTCCCTCTTAGTTTGTGTCACAGACTCAGGGGAGAAGAATGACCTACTTATGTTGTAGATAAAAACAGAAGTGCTCCATGAACATCACACACCAAAATCTGTCTTGACATACATGATGCATGACACAGAAGGATGGACTTTTCAAGGCATCACTGAACCTTGTGATTAGAGATCCATGCACTACAAATGATGAAATATATTATTATCCATATGAAACACCCTTGGCAGGTGATGAAAATGGATTGGTGAAAAGGAATCATACCTCAGTGACGGATAGAGGGATTTTAATTAAATAAAAAGAAAAGGCTCATTATAAGAGGCAAAGAATATGTCACACATTAGCCAAGTCTGACGGTCTTCTCAATAAGGAGGGACAGACTTTAAAAGCTGCCAAGAGGGAAAAGAAAAATAGATGCTGCAAATTACTTTGGATAAGTGGCTCATGAGATCCTATGGGTGTGCTTAGCTTCCTGAAGATCTAGAAAGCATCACAAGGTTTGGCAAAGTCTTTGTGTATGACCTCCACGTCTAGGACAACACCAGCACTTGGCAGCGCTTGGACAAATAGGAGGTAAATTCCTTCAGAATGGGCTGCCTCTTTTTCCAATCAGAGCAAATATGGAATACATGACTACAGTTACAAAAACACAGGCCTAATACATACTTGACAAACTACAAGGAAACAAGAAGTGGTCATGAATCCAGATAAAAAAACAACAAGGTCTTCACAATTTCCACTGTGGGAGGAAGGCTCACGGACCCCAAAGGTCAATGATTTAGATTGACCGGTTAGGACCGAGGAGATGATGTCCTCGCCCCATTTCATCAGTTTAAACTAGGTCCAACAGTCCCATAGCTGTGCATTCCTTGTTTTTGTAAATTGTCTGTAAAATTCATCCGGTCAAAGATGTCTTGGAGACACTGCTCCAATAAAAAGTGTTCGAATTACTCGCACGACTGACACAGCAAATGTAGAGACCTGGAGGTATGTTATTTTGGGTTTCTGACTAGTTTAAAGCATGTACAATTCCCACACACTAGCCCAGCCCACACTCTAACCAGGCCATCACTAAACTAGAATGGAACTCCAGTCACATCACAGATACATGGAACAATAATGTAGGGAGGAAACATTAAAAACATAAAGGCTGCTGTCTATTGACTGAAACAATGTTGATAGAATTTTACCATGACAACCCCCTTGATTACAACACATAAACACTGCACTATCCACAGGCTTACCTTTGCCAGTACCACAGTGTTTTCAGTCATCAGGCTTGTAGATCACCAAACCCACAGCAAAACTGTTCATATCTGTCAAGAGTCTTGAGGACTTTGAATTCTTAAACAGTGTAGTAACTTATCCTGAAAACAAGACAGTTAACTAACAGCATGTAGGTACAGAGTGGTAGAGTCCAGATCCCTGCACCAGTCAGACGTACGCTGGTGAACACCAGTAACTTGTAGGTCTACATCCCTAATATCTGTAATCTTCTCCAAATACTGTTGCTTAGCAGTTGCATTAAGCTTTTCTCAATACGGACCCCTTGCTTTTGCCATTTACTTTTTTCCCCTTAACTCTTTTAGTATACACGGCAAAAACAATACCTTGTAAGTTAAAAATGGTGCAGCCTTCCAAATAGTCAAATGATTTGACATATGTCCTCATTCCTAATACAAAGTGTCTTCCAGAAGCCCACCATAAGCCCTGGACAATAGTATAATACAGGGCTCAGTTGGTGCTTCCAGTTAAGCCTGCTGCCCCATCTCAGACTAGTTGCCATCTTTTTCTGCATTTCCACAATGTGGAACCAGCTTGACTTGGCTCAACTCTGTATTCCGATGCGGCGTGTTAATTCTGGGTCGTCTGCTCAGAAAGTTGCTGAAAACTCACTCGCTGCGTGTTCTCTCATCTGAATTTTTACGTCGACCACCAAAGACTGAATCTCCTCAACCAATCATGATGTAGTTTGTTTGTCATCATGTGGATTAATGTATCGCTATATTTACTGTCAACTTCCACATCTATTTTTTTTTTTTATAAAACAGCGCGTCACAGAGAAAACTTTCTGACCAATCAGTGGTCTGTAGTGTTTATACGTCACAATTTAGTATTGCTTGTAACCTCGGCAGAGGTGATACCAAAAAACTAGATCTGGGTACCAGATTCCAGGTCCTTTTTTCTGTATTGGAAGTGCAAAAAGGCCGAGTCAAGCTGGTACAGTTGGTACAAGCTGGTACTTTGAGGTCAGTTTGTCTCAGGCCAGTCATCTGAAGAGTCTCATACAGAGGTGAGGAGAGGATGTCTCCTGGACTATGGATATGTCCTGACCCTAGGGCTTTACAAGAGAACACAGCCCTGTCACTGCCACTGTCTTTGTCACTACCCTTTGTGGAAATACAAATGTGCCAAGAATTAAAATAAAACAACAGAATCATGGGACTCACTTGTAAAGTATTTTCCTCCATCCTTGGCCATAGGGAATAAATGGTTCCCAGCTGCTGTAGCATTGGATGCAAAATGTGTCCTCTGGGACATAATGGGCCATGTCCAACCAGGCAGAGTAGTGTTGCTTGGGAGAAATACAACCTACCTGGCAAAAGGTTACAACTAATGAACGTCGGCACCTGGTGGAGGAGATGTGCCGCCAAGAAACTACTGCCAGGTGTCTAAAAGTTACATCTCAGGCCAAGCAAGGCTGCTGGAAGGAAGCTGTCAAGAGGTGGAATCGTCTGTGGAAAATGCAGTCTAATAGAAATGCACATACAATACCCTGCCCTGGGAAAGGATGCAGCCTGTCCCCTGTGTCATTCACATAATGTAAGACCAGCCTAATCTAAGGCAGATAGACCTGGTAACACAACCATGTACCGCTGTTCTTGGTAACTGAACCACATGTCACGATAATTACCACCATACCATGTGTCTCAAGAGATAAGACAAAGATTTTTTTTTTTTTTTTTTTAACCAGGTTTTTATCCAAGATGGAGGAAAATAGTCGAACTCAGACTGACCCAGTCTCTGACTCATCATCTCATCTGAACCTGCAACATACAAACAACAAACCTGTGGCTGGATCTAGTCCAGCTACTTGTATACCTTACTTTGGAAATTTCATAAAATCAGCAAAAGAAAGAAATTCACTTTGAACGTATGTGTGGTTCCATCTACTGTTGTTTTGAAAATATTAGGAGCTTTACAGTAATAATATCCTTTTTTAAAAGTGCATTTAAGAAGAAAAACCCATTAGTACACTGGATTTAGTAGTAGTAATGTTCTGCACTGCCACTTTATTTTCTAATGCAACTGAAAACAGCTGGTGAGGCACCTTTTCATGTAAAACCATGAGAACTGTGAAACTTCCTGTTATGCTTTATATATTTACATAGTAGAGAACAGAAAGAGTATTAATATCTTAGAAACAGAGTTACAATCTAGCTCTGAAATCCCACCTTTCAATCCCACCATTTCTGAGTAGAAATGTATTACAGTTTTTGATGATGTTTTTGATGTGGTGTGTTAGATTGAAGATAACATTAAAATTTCATTCTATCCAAGTACCATCCTATACTGTTCCAGACAAACATGGTCCACATTTGGATTGTTGGTGAAAAAAAGAGGCCACTGAAAAATACATGACATAGTAAGGATGTCAAATTGATGTATGAAAGACATTGGTAGAAAAATGAAGAAATGATTTTCAGAAAAATCACTATAAACAATTGAAACAAACAATATCATGTATTATAAGTAAGCAAAAATTTGTATACAGCATGCAAATCTTTAGTCCTGAATTAGAGTGTTTATGGTATGCATGTTGTGACATTTCCCCCTGCATTGCAGTGCTGTCATGTACTCAGGTGATGTCCTTGGTGAATTAGGGGGTTATTTGCATCTCCAGATGGCCTACTTATCAATAATTCATCATATTTTGAATACTTTTTCTCACTCCACATTCTTTGGGTGAAAATATCTAAAATATGGATTTTGTCGTTAAAGGTTCGTCTGGAACACTGCCTTCCAAATGAGTGCAAGAAAAAGCTGCCAAACTAATAAAAAGAATGCATGTTATATAATATTGCAAACTCAACAGACACTTCTACAACATGTGACAATAACTTAAACGGCAATAGATTAACATTTAGTATTATTACAGCGGTGTTTGGAACTTTGTTATCAGTTTAATATTCTCTACTTTTGCTGTAAATCTGTCATGATCAGATTTGTAAAAAAAAAAAAAAAAATAGATACAGGGAACCCAATTAACTGTGTAAAGTCTGACCCATTATATCATTGGCAGAAAATTCCAGTTCTTTGAAAATGGAGCTTTTATTGGTTCTTCTAAAGAATCCAAAAGATGTTTTTTCAAATATCATTTCCATGTATGCGTTTCAATTTTGTATCATATTTGATAGACAGGGTCTCAAAGCTCAAATATTATTATTTTTGAACAAACAAATATATAACACAAACAAGTCTAACAAATTGGTAATTCCTTTTCAAAATTGGCAAAGTTCTGCCTCTGTGTCACTGGAAAGGCCTCTAGTGAATGAATTCTTCCCTTCTGGTGGATTATCTGTGTATTGAATGTATCTAATTGTATACATCAGGTTTTTCCAAGAAAAAAAATATCATACTGATCATGTAGAGGGCTTCAAACCTCATGTATCAAATATGATACATTTTGAGTTATAAGGTTAAAGAAAGACAAAAAACAATACATTTCACATTATCTTCTCAGCGCAAATATGCGAAGTTCCCAGTAATTTAGAGGAGAAATCTGTTTCTGCAATATCAAAGTCTAATCTTGTTTTGTGAAACTGTGTAGTGGCACAAACTAACAAAAAAACACCACAGAAGAAGAGTTTTGATCCTACAGATGGTGCAGATGGTTAAGATTCAGCTCTAGTATTTTCCTTAACAGTAATAGTTTCCAATTAAAGATCTCACCAGGAGCTTGTCGACAACCCCAGGCCTCATGTGGCTAATGTCAGTGTTCATGAGTCCACCATCAGGAGTGCATCAGGTGTATATGACATAGCTGCAAGGAGGAAGCCATGACTCTAAAATGAACACGGCTGCCCATCTATAGTTTGCTAAATGCCAGGTGGAGAAGCCAGAATGCCGTGGGAAGAATGTTCTGTGAATGGATGGAAGTGTTATGTTTGGCACTGACCAAACACTGCATTCCTACACCAGAACATGATCCATCTGTGGAACAAGGTGTCTGTGCTTCCAGGATTTGGACCTGCTGTGTTGCCTCTGGACCATAACTCTTTGCCATTAACATCAGAAATATACTAGAAAATTCTAAAAGAAAATGTCAAGGCATCCACATCTGAAGTGAAGCTTAGCAGAAATTGGGCTGTGGACTAAGAACAAGAACACACAAGTCTTTCAACAAAGGACTGGTTAGAGAGTCCATTCACACCAATGGTACAGGACTGAGGAACAGTTACCATGAATGTTGACCAAAAGAGGTTTCCTTTACTTTTAGGAAATACATGAACAAGTGGAAATTATGTAATTGATTTTGTAAGGGAATTCACAAAGTCTCAAATACTACCGCTTAAATCCAGTTCAAGAAACCTACAATCTTGAAAAAAGACTAACAATTGTAGTCACACTAAGTGGTTACTAAGGTGGTCATTAATTCAGTTAGTAAACCCAGGGTTTCTGAATGGAGTTATAAGTGCATTCACGTGGTTCCTTGGTTTGTTTTAGCTTGAGGCTGGTTATATTCACACCAGAAGTGAACCACCCAGAGACCACCTCTTGTCTGATTTATATCACAGTTTGCATGTTTGCATTCACACCTAAAAGTAATTTGTATCAGTAATTGTGACCGACCGTCAAAATAAATGTCTGTAAATTTTTTTATTTAATGGACAAAACTTGATAATATCAAATAAATGTATAAGCTGTATGTATGAGCTTCATCTCAAACAATGACGGTGAGCGATATCACATGTCAATTCGATGGTTTCGATTCATTGTGTCATGGTTTGATTATTTTTGTCTTAGTTTTATTCTGTTTTCATGTAGTTTTGTCTGTCTCTGTCTTCCTGGTCTTTCTTCTCTGCCTGCTCTGCTCTGCTCTCTGATCTGTCACTCCCCCTGACCTAATTACTGATCACGGCCACCTGATTG